>CM052703.1:5265932-5287595 GCA_028551405.1 Uromys caudimaculatus
AGAGGAGGAGGAGGGAAGAAGGAGGAGGAGGTGGAGGAGGAAGAGGAAGAGGAAGAAGAGGAACAGGAAGAAGAGGAGGAGGAGGAAGGGGAGGAAGAGGAGGAGGAAGAGGAGGAGGAAGGGGAGGAGGAGGAAGAGGAGAAGGAGGAAGAGGAAGAGGAGGAGGAAGAGGGGAGGAGGAGGAGGAGAAGGAGGAGGAGGGAGTTGTTACTGCCCATTAAGACTGATACCAGCAAGAGCCTGAGCAGAACAGCCCTAGGAAAATCCCTCCTAAGAAACAAATGTGTCGTTAAGTTCACAAGCCAGGAGCTAGAAGTCTGCTTTCAAGAACCAGAAGGGAATGGTTTTTAAATTTATATTTTTAACGAAGACAGGAGCCAGAGAAATGTAGTCAGAGAAGGGACACCACAACCAGAAGGCCACAGATCCCCGCCCTGCAGTCACCAATTTCATGCCCATCAGAAGCTGAATGACTCTGCACCCCCTCCGTGGGGAGGTAAATTATGGTGAATGGTCTCTTGCACTGTGACTCTTCCCTTCTGTTCCATACTCACTTGAGAAGAACTAACTCTGAACCAGATCCCTGATGCCATGGGGGGGAGGGGGGAGTTGAAAATGTTGAACGCAGCACAGCGTGGCACAAGTCAGTCGGCTAGACTCAAGTTTTAGTACCTCAGGAACAAGTGGTACCCCCTTCCAAATTCCTCATGTGTCAGGCATTAGGTTAGACCCTATGACAGCCTCCCACACTCCTCATGTGTCAGGCACTAGGTTAGACCCAAAGTCTCCATGACAGGCCAGACCTCTGATTAGCTCTATTCCTCTCAGTCGAGAGGATAGCAACTGAGAACAGAGCAATTCTGCCAGCAGCCCAACTTACAATGTTCAGCCTTATGTTGACACAAACACGACCAAGAGTAAACAACGTTGTCTAGAGAAGGAATGGGACTGGAGATCACCCTAGGCAAAAATAAATCAGACTCAGAAAAGTAAGAAGAGCATCCATTCTCTCATACACAGAACTAGCTGTGTGTGTGAGCGTGTGAGCGTGTGAGCGTGTGAGCGTGTGTGTGTGTGTGTGAGAGAGAGAGAGAGAGAGAGAGAGAGAGAGAGAGAGAGAGAGAGAACCCAGCTCTGATAACCTCAGCGGGACTGGTTCATGGAAGCAGGAGAATCAGAAGTTTGAGGTCACCCTTGACTAGATAGTGAGTTCCAGGCCAGCCTGGACTACATGAGGCCTTCAGCTTCAAAACACAAAAGCAGAAGCCCAAGAAATGACTCAGCAAGGAGTGTGCTTCCTAAGGACATGAATTCCATCCCTAGAACACACATAGGTGTGAAAAAAAGTTGGCTCCTTACTTGCACAAGCTCACTACACACACACACACACACACACAGTCACACTAATAATAAAAGGAATCAGTTAAAGCTAAACCAAAAAATAAAAATAAATTCATCTGTGACATGCAACTAAGAGTATATTATTAGGGGGAAAGAGCCTAAAATGGGGTTAAGGAAATCAAGAAAGGGTGATGGACAAAGTATCACACACACACACACACACA
Organism: Uromys caudimaculatus; assembly: GCA_028551405.1. Lineage (NCBI taxonomy): Eukaryota > Metazoa > Chordata > Mammalia > Rodentia > Muridae > Uromys > Uromys caudimaculatus. The sequence continues at coordinate 5,267,498 of CM052703.1, forward strand.
CACACACACACACACACACACACACTCAGAATCTCTCTGTCTCTCTGTCATACACACACAGATATACACACACATGTATATGTATATTTGAAATCTCTCTTGCGCTCTCTCTCTCTCACGCACTCACATATGGAATCTCTCTGTCTCTCTCACACACAGAGGTACACACACACACACACACACACACACACACGAAAGGAAAGTGGGGGGAGGGAGTCCAGTGCAGGCGGGAAGGGACAGGTAAGAAAGTGGGGCCAGTCTGAGCAGCAGTACAACGGAACCGCGTATGAAACCGTCACTGTAAACCATAGCGCTTCTCTGCTAACCAGAAAGCGGCAAAGTGGGGAATATTGATGCTGCAATGAAGAAAACGACCCTGTTCCATCAGAAAACTCTGAAATGGGAACTAGTTGATGAGAAAAACACAACGCTGCCGAAAGAGGCAGCAGGAAACGGGGGAACACAGAATAGGGAGCCCGAAGTGGGCCTGGCTGTTTCCAGCACAGTCCTCAGACATGAGACGTAAAGACCCCAGGAAGAGGGTCTGAAATCCCGGAGGGAGAAGCCTGGGATACAAGAGCGATCTGCCAAAAGCACACCAAGCTTCAAGGGCCACTGGGTAGCCGTTCAGAGCAGCCTCCTGATCACCCCAGTTCCACAATATCCAGATTCATGAGCAGCTGTAGGCGACTGGAAACCACAAACCAGAAGTCAGACCAAAAGATAAAAAACTCCACCCTCGGTGTAAAACTAGCGATAGCAGAGCCACGAGACCTGGAATCAAAACCATCGCTTCTTTGCATGCGGCCTGTGGTTTTGAGTATGCGCGCTACACATCAGATCCTGGGTTTCGGTCACACTTATGCCATCGCCAGGTTCCTTTAGCCACGGAGCGCAAAATTCCAAAGCAGAGGAGAGCAGGAGGCACCCAACAAGTACGACTTTGTCACTTCAGTAAACGGTGTGGAGTGGTGGGGACCGCAACTCCATTAAAAAAAAAAAAAAAAAAGCAAGTCATTTAATGCCTAAACAATCTTTAAATGACAAAATCGGATCACGGGACAGCATCTAGTTTCTGATGATGATTGACCAGAAAATTCAACCCAACTGAAAAGTGGCCCGACAGAAACAGATTTTCTTTTCTTTTTTTTTTTTTTTTTTTTGAACCGGGGATGGGGTGGGAGTGGGAAGCAGTCCATCCCCCAGGAAGGAGACTGACCCATCACAAAGCCTCCAGGATGAGGATTCAAGCTGAGTAATAGTCCTTCACCACAAATGCCTCACACGCTGGGCCTTTCTCAGAGTGACATTTGTCATCTGCTTTCACTCACAGCTGTGACAGCAAGGACATGTTTTAAGAAAACACAAACCAAAATAGTGTGCACAAGAACTGGCCCTTAGCTTTTGGGGCACTTCCCAAGCCTTTCTTTAATTTCTCTTCGGCTGCTTCCTCTGGGGAGTTTGTTTCACTATGAGAAGCTTGTGCTACCCCAGAAATCACGAAGAAAGAAACACAGCCTGCTTCCAGAACGAAAAGGGGGCAGTTAAAGAGCAAGGGGAAGAACTCGGGGAGGTTTGTTTGTTTGTTTTATTTTAAGGATAAGAATCAAGTTCACGACTTGGTGGCAATCCTGAATTGAGTTGCTTACATTCCATAAATCAATAAGCCCTGTGTGGGCTTCCCGAGTCACCATTTCACTCCTAGCTCTTTTTTGATAGGTACTTATATCTTGGGAGCTTAATCAGAAGGACAAACGTTCCTCTCTCTGTACGTGGCTGAAAGATTTCAGCTTGGCTGTGATACAGAAAGCAGGAAGTTGGCCAGGAAAAGAGAGAGAGAGAGAGAGAGAGAGAGAGAGAGAGAGAGAGAGAGAGAGAGAAAACACCCTGAGGCAACTTCACTGATCCTACGAAGGTGTAACTCACTTCCCCTGTCCAACTCACATCTGTAGCCCACCTTCGAGAATATAGATCTGCCAACTACTTCCACTGACAGGGTAGAGTCCCCAAGTAAGAGAACGTAAAAGCAGACTGCTGCTTCTAGTGCAAACAAACACCTTCAAACTGGGGCGCACATCGCGTACACTCTAGGCCCACTGAATTAGGTTCTCCCGGTCTGAGCTCTTTGGAGGCCTGCCACGGGGCACAGCCAATGGAGGGCCGAACCAATATATTGGGAGCCTTTTATAGAAGTGGGTAGTTTAAATTTCTCTAAATATTCTACCTGCCATCTTCTGGTAACTAGGTTGGTGTATTCACATTCTCAGAATTCAGGGTTAAGATGTTACCACAAGGTTTTAATTCTTTTCTTATCAAACCATTGCTGGCTCATCAACTAAGTTGAAACTTGGAGAAGACTAGAGAGGAAATTTCCACCGGATACGCCTCTGGACAAAAGCTTTGTGAGGAACAAGCCGAGTGAACACCGTGCCTCATGGGTAGACCGTCCCTGAAGACAGGGCGATCCTCCCCTCATCCCCCTGGATGTATGTGGGCAGCAGGTCTAAGTCAAGCCCTCCTTAGGACCCTCTGTCCAAGCACCCAAGTTCTCCTTGCAGCTTGCAAGTCCAATCCAATCCAGAAGGAAAAAAGAAAACTCCCAAAACAAAAGGAAAAAGAAAAGTAAGCCCCTCCCATGGGTGGGGCTTCATCTCTCCTCCCAAAATGCAATGAGGCTGCAGGCTTCCGAGGACACCAATGGAAAGCCAACACTACAGAGCAATGAAAAGCAAAACCCAGGGGAATGTGCTCAATATAGGATATATATTTACATAAAACCCTGCAGAAGCAGGGAAGGCGAGATGGCTCAGCAGGTGAAGGCACCCGCCAGCACGGCTAACTACGTCAGTGCGATCCTATAACCCACACAGTGCAAGGAGAGAATGGACTCAAACAAGCTGTCCTCGACCCACACATACATGTCGTGGTGTGCATGCCAGCCAGCACACGCACTTAAACGCACACATGTTAAATAAGATGTTATTACAGTTATTACAGGAAAACTTAAGAATGAAACTTTAAAATAATAGAAAGTAAATCAAATCCATCCACTGTCATACAATTAAACAAATACCTGAGATGGGTAAGCCAGGGGTGACCACAGAATGGAAATTGCCATCAAGGTCCTTACTTTATGTCCTCGGGGGCTCAGGTGTCTACCAGAGAAAGCCCCTTCCTTGGTTCAATGCTTTCATTTACATAATTAGTAAAGCACCTACCATGTGTAAAGCTATACAGTATCCAATAGCTGTTCAAAAAAGCTGTTCAAAATAGCTGTTGTTCAAAATAGCTCTTAAATAAGCAAGACTTTTCAAAGTCTTCAAATATTCATCAGACACATTTCTCAGAACACGATGCCCTTTTAACTTTCCAACAGAGAATTAAATATCTCGCCACCATATATGAAATAAGCTTGCTCTCTCCTGACATGATCTCTCTCTCTCTCTCTCTCTCTCTCTCTCTCCTCTTTCTCCCTCCTTCCCTTCCTCCCTCCCTCATCCTTTGCTCTCTAGAAAGAACATTTTCCTAGGTCTCTCATCACAAGGTCAGAAGAGCCATAAGGGCCTCTGGCTGGAAGCACGTCAGAGCCTCCCAGCCCTCTGTAACTTGGACTGTCAGTGGTATTCAGGGAAAGCAGATCCCCTCTCTGCTTCGTATATTTTCCTTATTGATTCATTTACACAGCGCGTTTCCCCTGGGCCCTGAGTACATCTTTTTGTCATTCTGGTTTTCCCCGCCATTAGTGCAGGCCGACACGCAGCTGCCTCACAGGAGTGGTCACAGCCCGGCACATCACGTTTTGCCCACGGTCACCCCTTTGACGAATGTTCACCAACACTCATACATCATCCCCAAATTGGTCCAAATGAATTAAACACAGCTCTGCTTAACATTACGAGATTTAAATGGATTTTCTCTCTACAGGTCTGCCCCATAATTGGGTTTATCCATCTTGTTGAAGTCCAGTTTACACTTGCTAACATCACGCCAATTCAAGCTACATTTTCTGCTCCAGTGACAGGAGCAAGGCAGATTTGTCATCGGATCATAACAGGTAATTCAAACAACAATTAGTTTGATGACGGTCCGTATGTCAATGTCTGCTCCCCGCAGCCTGGCTCACACCCGATGCTCTCTGCTCCTCAAGATGAATTGTCCTGGCGATTCTTCAATTTCAATCATCAACAATGCTTACTGGATCAACTGAGAAATTAGTGACACAGGGCTGTCTTCCCTGCAGGGCAGTGGGAAGAGTCTCCCAGTCCCCCTCGGAGGGAAAACCACCACAGATATCCATTTTCAAGTCTTGGAAATTGTTCAGCCTTCTACCAGGGTCATTTATTTATTCTGGGGCTCCATCTCAACCTCAACAACTCAGGAACGCACAGAGCTTGAGAGCAGAAAGGTCTCGGTTATGTGGCTTACACACACACAAGTAGTAAAGCCCTCTGAGCGAATGACTGACAGCTGTGGAAACCTTCAAAAGTGGTAGGACCCCACGGACATCAGTACTTATCATCTTAATACCCCATGAGGTATTTAGCACTCACACTCCTGTCTACCTACCACGGCTCTAACCACGACGATCTGAATAAGAGCAAAACACAACAATCCCAACCCTCAGGAAGACCCTGCATGTCACAGGGTTGAGGTGATACCTCTAGGTGACATAAGACAGATGCATAAGACAAAAGGCTAAAAGAGTTTTTAAATGCCCAGCTAACCCCCATGTTCTGAAAACCAGTCAAACACAAAGCAGCCTAGCCATGGCTACTCACTAAAGCCATGGCATCCACAGCCATTAAGGCAGCACACAGCAGCACTAAGGACAGCCGAAATCAAACATCAAACTGGAAAACCCAGGAGAGAACACCAACTTGACAGAGGGGTTGAATTCCCCCCATTCAAATTATTCAGTAGAAGTCAAGAAGCACATTACTATTGGCTTTTCATGTTCTAAAGGGGCTATTATTTAAAATCTGGAAAAACACTCCATTGCCATCTCCAAAACACTGACCTATCCCATGTTATATATGTACCCCATATCTTATATGTGTTACCCCATGTCATATGCATTACTCTATAGGTTTACCATATATGTTACATGTGTTACCCCATATATCTCACTCATGTTATTTCCTTTCTGCTCAGCTAGATGTGGTTTGGTTCATTGGTTGATTAACTGGTTTGTCTGTCTGTCTGTGGCAGGATCTTATGTAGCCCAGGCTGAACCTGAATTCACTTGGTAACCAAGGAGGACCTCCACCTTCTGAGTGCTGGGATTACAGGACGTTTATACAGGTGGTTGGTAAAATGTTGTGTTTGAACTCAGTGCCCACGCATGCTAGGCAAGCATTCTAACAAGCGAGCTACCGCCCCACACACTCCATGAGGTACTTAACACTCACGCCTCCTGTCCACCTACCACAACTCCAACTATGAGAATATGAGTGTGAGCAAAACACAAGCTCAGCCCTAAGGAAGACCTTGCATGTCACAGGCAGAATCTTTACATGACAGAAGGCAAGTGTAAGCAGCAACGAACAGGACTCATAAATCTATGTTACCCATCGTGGATAGCCAAGGCTATCAAATCCATCATGTGTGAGGGGCCTGACAGCAAACAAAGAATATACACTGCATGTCAGGATGAGCCATATTCCAGACCCGCAAACATGGGCCTCGTGGGTGTCAGCTGCAAAGACGGAAGCGAGCATTCATCAAGTACTCTCCTGCGCACCACTGCACTGCCCAGCCCATGCCAAATCCTGTCCCATTCAGCCTCAACAACCCCAGGAACCACCTCAGGAGCCACCATTACCCCATTTCACAGAGCAGGAGTAGGAAGCTTGGGCCACCTGAGACTCAACTCCCCGCTATATATGACACCCCACCCTCACAGACCCCACCTATTCTCCTGTTCCTTTAAAATGCAACGGCAGAGGGGGCGTGGCTAGCAGAGGGGCGTGGCTATGACGGCACCAGCGGGAGGTCACACACTTTAAACTAGTAGTGATTCCCAGCTAGAAGTGACTTTGACCCCCTAGGAACACCAGGTCCTTCCTGGGAGTACTTTTAGTTGTCTTGCTTCCGCTGGGCGGGAGGACAGAGATGTTAATACAGATAGTTTCCTCCACCACCTGGGTCCTGAGGCTCACAGATTCTGCGCCAAGCAGCCCCACCCTACCTGTCATTCACCCCACCTCCATCCAATGGCAAAGGCAGGAAGGTTTGCTACCCAGCGCCCTGCCTGCTTGGAAACGGGTGTAAGTGATGCTTTCCTAAATATATGCTTCAAAACAGGATGCTTCAAAGAGCCCACACACCTTTGATTCTAATGTTTCCTTCTATAACAAGTTACACAGTGCATGCAGCGACTTTGAAACTTTCTTTTGCAATCTGATTAAGCACTAAATTTACTGCCAAGCCACGGTTTGGGTAGGACCCTCCCTCCGGGATAACTCTGCTGCCAGCATGGTAAGCCAGCAAAAGGGAGAGAAAGAAACAGCAGCCATTTATCTGCTTGATTAGGACTTGATACCAGCTGTCCCAACCGAACCCCAGAAACAAATAAAGAGCCGGGTTTGATAAGACTGTAAATACCAGCTCTAACCCACTTAGAAAGTCCGGCGCTCAGCTAAACAGCACCCATAATTGTCAAGGACTTTATAAAAAAACTGTAAATATCATAAAGTGAAACTTATAAACTTTCTCTCTTATCCTGAGAAAATGTCACCATCTGACTGCCGCAGACCAGGGCTCCATATGCACTTACTGTGTGGCCCACACAGTGGGGACACTCGGACAGATGACAGGACACTAGTTTTCGATTTCTGGTGCAGAACTAGAACTGTGCCTGCATGCTAAGCCATCCTCTCAATCAATCCCATACAGGCTGGTCTCTCGATGCCACCCAATGGGGCGGACAGGAGCGACTGAATGGAGAACCATGGAGCAGCAAAATGTAATGAGGCCAGACAATTTCATCTGGCCAGTGTAAGGCAGCTGCTGTTGACTTAGAGTCAAGACACTAACTTGTACTTAAAAAGACAGGTGTAGGAGCTGGGGAAACGGTTCAGCGGTGAAGAGCACCTGGAGCTCTTGGAGAGGACCTGGGTTCAATTCCCAGCATCCACATTGCAGCTCACAGCCATCCATCCACCAATGCCCTCTGCTGAGCTCCATGGAAACCAGGCACACACGTGATGCATCTAATCTAACATTCAGGCAAGACATTCATAAAATAAAGCTGTACTGCACCCCCTCAATTCTCACCTTGTCTCGCTCCCACTGAGGTGAGGGACCCTGGAAAAGGGAAGACTGTCTGCTTCTCTATGTCACTCACTTCCCAGAGCTATCCACACGGACCCTTCCTTTGCTCTGTTCCAAGAGTCAGCTTTGGCTAGTTTGAAATGCAGGTGCCCAAGCCCAGCTTCAGACCAACGGAATCCAAACCTGGACCTCAGCATGACCTGCCAGTGTGAGAAGCAAAAGGCTGCCCAGCGCCTCTGCACCAGGGCTCTGCAGTTCCCTGCCTGTGATGCCACAACACACCTCTTCTAGAAGTTCTAACCTAGGCGGTTATCACAGCTTCCCTGTCCACAGAGCACTCTGAAAGCAGACCCAGCCATCTGCAGAACTCTGAGTGCAGACAGTTTCTTTTCTCCAGGTAGGAGTAGTCAAGTTTAAAGAAACAAATAGCCTTCCATCCCACCAAAAAGAAAAGAGGGAGGGGGTTTGGTACAACTGTCCTGCACCACTAAACTGACTACACACTATACACAGCTCTGTCCTGACTGAGGAGCTGCAGTAGACTCCAGGATGTCAAGGCCAGAGTGCTTCAACTATGTTTCACTGAATTCCCTGGAAGCTATTATCAAACTGATGCTAGACCTGACACCCAAAGAATTCTAATCCAGGTGTCTAGGCCATGTGTCTGGGCCTTGTTCTCAGCACGTCCCAGGTACCTACGATGTGAGGCCAGAGTTGGTTGGAACCACTGCCTTGGACCCATGATTTTCCACTGACCCAGAGAAGGGCTCCACATTCACTCAATAACACGGTAAAACTACAAACACAGGCGCCCGTCCCAGACCTACAGAACATGAGCCTGGGACAGGATCCCAGTTCTTAAGCTCTGAGATGTTCCCAGGAGATAGTGGCTCAAATTCAGGACACACTAAGAACAGCAGTCTCCAATGAAGAGCGCCCAGGACGTGCGTGTAGCTGAGGTCCCATGGGCTCTCTGTATAGTCTAGGAAGCTGGATGGTAGCCACAGCCTTTGAAAACATGTAGGGCCCCTGTTTAGCCTTTTCAGTGCTGGGAATCTAACTCAAGGCCTCAGGCATGCACTCTGCCGCTCAGCCACATCCTTAGCCTTGAGCAAGGCTTTAAACAGCCAGCTTAGCACGAAACTATGCCAGCAGGACGCCAACCACACTAGACTGGGTTTGAATTCTAACTGACCTTGGGAAAAATAACACATCAGGTGTCTACTTCCTCATTTGCAAAATGGAGTAGTGGTCATAAATAAGAGGAACTCTGCGACTCTGGTCCCTCTCCCTGCACTGGTGAGAGATCAATGAGCAACCCAGAGAAAGCACTTAACCCTTGACCCAGTGCACCAGAACTCAAGAAGCACAAGCTATTATTATTAACTGTTGTTGTTGTCTCTGACCCCCACACCAACCGCCATCTTGTCTCAGCTACCCTCAGAACTAAATACTCTCTTCACAGAAGCCAGGGAGGCAAAGGCCTTGGCAGAAGCTCACTGAAACAGGGCAGTCTGCTCTCACCCACAGGAGAAAGCGATATCCCGTGGGAATATTTGCAGCCCTCAGTTTCCACTGGGCACCTGAAAATGACAGAGCTTCCAATAAATAATCAATGGATCGATTTCAGAAGAATCTAAGGCTGCCCTCTCAACCTTCAGTACTTGAAAAATCTGATTAGAGATGGAACTGCAGGCACAGACACAGGCCTGGGTCCAACCCGCTAAACCACAAATAACAATGATCCTGAAGGCACCAACTCTTGGACTGAGCGGAAAGTCTAGCCATTAGAGCAGTGGTTTTCAACCTGTGGGTCTCGACCCTTCTGAGGTCAAATGGCCCTTTCATAGGGGTCACCTAAGACCATCGGAAAACAGATATTTGCAATTTGATTCATAACAATGGCAAAATTACAGTCATGAGGTAGCAACAAGAATAATATCACGGTTGGGGGTCTACACATGAGGAACCAAGCTAAAGGGTTTCGGCCTTAGGAAGGTGGAGAAGCACTGAGTTAGAGCAAGGTGTGGTGCTTAGAAACCAGTGGCTGGGGCTGGCTCAGCAAGTAAAGGCATTTGTCACCAGCATGACAAACCGAGTTCCAAGTTCCATCCCGAGAGCTACACACAGACACACACAGACATAGACACACACATAGACATACACACACAAGACATAGGCATACACACACTTACAGACATACACACAAACATATAGACACACACACCAAAACACACACTGAATCAATGTAAAAAACCAGAACATTTTAACAGCATCCAGAAAGCAGCCAAGAGCGAGGGAATTTGGCCTGTTTTACTCACAAATACCTTTCCAGTGAATGAAACTCCTGAGTAAGCTTACCCACTGGCTTCAGTATGCCAAGTGCGAACGCCTCTCCAGCCCACTTGTGCACAGCACCCTGGCTTCTCCTCCATCCCTCTGTAGAGAGTGAATGCACACTCTCACATGCAAGCATGCCCTCAGAAAGCAGAAGCAGGAGCACCACAGCTTAGGCTAGCCTGAACCTACATGACACACTGTCTTAAAATTCAAAATAATAATAATAATAGTTTGTAGCTCAAACAGACTGATTCCTGGGAACTTCTTCCACTTAGCCCAACTCTGCACGTCCACATGAGATGAAAGGCCAGGCAAGGGAACGGGGAAGAGAACCGACTAAGAACAACAGAGGCCAACCTCAGAACACCAAGAGGAAAACCAGGAACCCTCACACCTGTTCCACCACACTCCTCAGTTCTGAATGAATCTTCCAGCACTAATCTCCAGCCATCTTCATCTGGCGGGCAGAATGAGGAGCGCCCTCTCTGGCACCTCACACGTCTATGGGACAAGACACCCCATTCACACCCAGGATGAAGAGTCAGGGAGGGCAAGCTTTCTCCCTTTCTTGCTATGACTCCCAACCATAACCAAGTCCTGGAAGGAGGTCCTGCGGGCCCCACTGAGCCCCTGTAGACAAGGTGTAGGACCAAGTGCTTTGGAAAGCTCACATGAGATCTTGCAAGATTAAGAACAAGAGGGAAAGCACAGCTCATTGCAAAGTCTCCACCGCTCAGCTGTGCAAACAAATAAAAAGGTCCATTCCTCCTGGATCTTCTCCTAGTTGTCTGTGACCACACGCACGAGCATGCACGCGCACACGCGCACACATACAGAAACCACTCCACATCTCCAGAGAAAAACAACCACAAAAGGTCTACACAGTTTGTTTTTGTTGCGGGTAGAGCTTTTTCCCCCTAAATCACATCTGACTTCGTGTTAAAACATCAACCTTTGGCCAAAATACTCTTAAAACAAAGCTTAATTGGTTTTCAAGTAGCTCTTCAGAGAACCTAGGGAAACATCCTCTGTAGGTCTCGGCCTTGATTCCAGAACTGCTCTAGAGGCTGCCATAATGACCTGGGTAGGAATGTTGGAAGAGATCCCTCCAGGGAGGCTACAGAGATGCCTAACTGTGTTGCTCAACCACCTGCAGGCCATCGCAGGAGGCAGCTCTGGTTTTGCAATTAGGCTTCATCCTCCTGAGTCAGCATGAAGTATTCCTCACAATCTAAGGGAGATGGTGGAGGAATTCCCAAGAGCTAGGAACAGAGGACAAACTCCTGTCTGAGGAGGAACTACATGCAGCATTTGATTGCACGGAGACCCTTTATTGCTACCTCCTCAGATAGGTCACCTACTCTCCACACAACAACCAGTTGCTACACACTTCAGAGATGACACTCAATCTGGGAGCAGGCCTCAACCTATTAAAAAATGGACACAAAGCTGCCTATCCACTCCTGACACCACCCTGAAGTGCATCTGCTGGTGTAAGACAATATGCACAGATACATCATGCCTTCTTTTTTTAAAAAATTGTTTATTTACTTTTATTTTATGTGCATTGATGTTCTGCTTGCATTTATCTGTGTGAAGATGTCAGAACTCTCGGAAGTGGAGTTACAGACAGTGGTGAGCTGCCATGTGGGTGCTGGGAATTGAACCCAGGTCCTCTGGAAAAGCAGCCAGTCCTCTTAACCGCTGAGCCACCTCTCCAGCCCTACATCACGCCTTCGAAAGATGTACAAAACCTACTAGCCCTGTATTTTAGCTAGGGTGAAGCTGGAAGCAGCCAAGGATTCAACAGCACAGAGCAATATATACTGCATGATTCCACTTATATGAAGCCAAGAAGAACAAACAAACAAAAACAGGCTAAAGGAATCCACTGTTGGAATTCTGGTTTCAGGCTGGGGACAGAGGAAGAAGCCACAACACCAGGAAGAGGGAGGAGCAAGGGAAACTTCACAGTATTTCATCAGAGGTTAGAAAACTTCAGCCCGGGGGCCAAATACAGCCAGTGTTTGTACTTATAAATAAAGTTTTATTGAAACACTGCCATGCTTTTTCCTTCACCTCAAAATGCTCTCAAACCAAAGTAACGCTAAGTTAACCAGACTGACTATACAGCCCCAAAAGCTTAAAATATGCACAAGTCCCATCTGCGCACTGATCTGAGGCCTCTCGGATGCTCACACATCTGAAAGTCCATCTTCCTCCTTATCAACCACCTGTGGACTGTGGTGTGCTTTGGTGACACTTCTAAAAGGCTAGTGGTCTGGGGTGCAGCTCGGGAAATAAGCTCACACTTAGCATACAGGAAGGCCTGTGTCCCATCACCAACACACACACACACACACACACACACACACACACACACACACCAAGCCACAGAATTAAATAATTTATTATCATTCTTAATAATAACCACGCAGTGTATATTTTGAGCCGATTTATATCTTAGCCCAGGTATGTGTTGTTCTCAGCCAGTCTTGCTGTCCTTGTCTTTTCAGAACCAAGGAGGGCTAGAATCAAAAGTGCTGGAAGGTCCCAGCTCCGCAACTGATACTAAGGGAGGAGCGGTATGCCTATAGAGTCTCTCCGAGGCCATTCACACGCATGGTGAAAAGTTAGCCGAGTGCTGATGAGTGGGGTGGGGAGGGCAGAAGGAACGAACCTCATGTGACGCCCGGTGTCATACTACCAAGTTATTTTAGGATGGAGCTTAGGAGAGCAGCAAGCTCAGCTCCTACTGAAATACAGTATTTATTAAGGTTCATCCAGTTTTAAGTTTCCAGGGAAGAAACTGCTGCCCCAACATCACATTGGATTTCAGCTTTGGATGAGAGAAGGTAGAGAAGGCCAGGTCTATTTTCTGGGCACCGGGAGGGGCCACCCCACCTCTCCTCTCACCCCACCCAGGCTGAAATGTCCAGAGAATTCTGAGAACAATCTTATTCTGTCTGAGCTGCCTTTTCTTCTTCCCTCTGCTTCTTTTGTTTTGTTTTTGGCCATTTATCCTTTGATGATCACACTAAAACTACAGCTAGCTGCCATTTGGCGTGGCCTTGTGCTGGTCCAGCAGACACTGAGGGAGAAAGGACACTTTTGAAAGCATACTGCTGGTGCTCCAATAAAATGTCCCTCTGTTTGCCCACATGGGCATCAGGCCTTAGCAAATAGAAGCAGAGGAGAACAATACTACCTGTTCATGGAGGAACAGGGATGGTTTCAGTCCTCCAAACAATAAGCTCTGTAATTTACTCCATCTTCCTCCTGAGAAAGGCCTTCACATGGCCCGCATCGTGCCAGGTGGTTTGGAGAAAGACGAACTGCGCCTCCAAACAAGGGACACTTCAGCGCCGGGTGTAAAGATTCAACAGCTGGGCTGGTCTTGGGCTGGTCTCCCAGTGACATGGCCCCAGCCAGCCTTTCCACACCAAGATAAGGATCACTGCCCTATTCAGCCTCAACAATTCCCACACCCCAGGCAACAAGACTTCTCAGCCCTCCTGTGCTTGAGTAGGCCTCCTAGGCCTGGGGACACTGTGATTATGAGCGCATTCATCCAGAGCTGGGGTTTGGATTCGCTCTCTAACCAAGCCTTAAGTCTAAACTGTTTTCTAAGAGCAAAACTTACTGGGCCTTAAAAGGAAGCAGCTTCCAACAGAAGTGTGCCAGAAAGAACTGGAGCTTCATGCTCACCACACACACACACACACACACACACACACCAGTTTTGAAAATATCTGAGCATGGAGGAGTAAAAGCCAGGAGACATGTGCACGCAGAAGTGCATGCAGAAAATCATGCCCTAACCCAAGTACAGTGGTAAGGTAAATAGTTTTAAGCCTAGTTACTATAGCCTTGAAATAAAATCAAAACGACTAGGAACCAAACAAATTTTTGAATTTTGAAAGACCTGCTGACTCGTGCCACACACTGGAGGCATAATCCCATTCAACTGAGGAGGTGGCCATTTCAATGGCAGATGTGAAATGGCAAAGCTAAGAAGATACACCTGGTGGGTGGGAAGCAGGAGTTTTATTAGACCATACAGGTACACACACTCCCATCTACATTCATGTGTTTGCGTGTACCCTTACACCCGGGTACATACATGCTACTCAATCATGTATACTCGTTCATGTGTGCATTTGCACACATGCCTACACTCACCTGTACGTAGGCATGCACATCGCACAATCGCACTACACAAGTAACCGGCAAAGGCTTCCTACCAAAGACCAAGCCAATAGCAACTGAGGAGCCTAAGGCGGACTTCCATACCACAGTCAAGGCTCTCAAAAGCCTCCTTGCCAGGAGTTAACACAAAACAGTCAAATGTGGGGGTACAGCATGGGATACCATGAGACACACCCTCATGGCAAAGTCAGGTGGGCAGACAAAAGTGTGTTTGTCGGCCTGAGTCTGCCGCTGCTCTCTGCTGGCTTCTGTTCAGCCCACGTCTATATTAGTCTGTGATTTGTTTAGCCTTTGGATTCAGAAGAATGAAAGCATTACGTGCACAGGAAACAGGACACTCATCAGAAGCTGGGATCTGCCACCTTCACCTCCAGTGCTTCTAGTGTCCAATGTCAAGAGGCCCAAGAGAAACCAGCGTTTCAGAGCGATCCGGTCAAGAGTGATGTTCTTAGCACCACTCACCATGATGTTGAGCAACGGGAAGCAGCTCTCCCTGGCTCTCACCTGCCCAGCTCCCTCCCTCGCCCTTCCCTTTTATATTTCATCAGCCCGTTTCACTCTCAACTCAAGGTCCTTCCTTCAGCAAAAGGCAGTAATCATAACCAATCTGGGGTCTGTGCACCCATGGTGCCTGATCGAGATAGTCTTAAGCAACACAGACTCATCTTTCTTTTCATATCTTTAAATCATTTTAGTAACATTTCTTCTGTTCTTCACCTCCCACCCCCCTCAATAATTCAAACCATCACCGCCCCCATCACCGCATCTCTATAATGAAAGCACCACTGTCATTATCATCAATACCATCATCAGCACCACCACCGTCATCAACATCAACGTCATCATCACCATCATCATTAACATTTTCACCATCATCATCATTGCTATCATCATCACCACCATCACCATCAACATCAACTGGGTGGAGAAGGCATAGAATAAAAAGACACAAGAGACCTACACATTGGTAATTCAAGCTTCAGAATCTCTTGGCCTCCTACCTGAATTGCAATCTGGTGTTCAATCGTTTTGTACGCAGAGTAATGAGTGCTGCCGGATTGAAAATGGAGCTGTGGGAAGAAACCAAATCAAAGCGGTCTGCTCATGTCGCAAACTACAAGAAAACATCTTAAGCAGTTCATGAAGAGCAGACAAACCTCCCTAGACTAAACTGCAGCCTTGGTGTTCAATCAAGACCTGTGGACCTTCATTATCACAGATAAGATGATCACACAAATCTGAACTGTTGCTTTTGTTTTTATTTTTGTTTGTTTGTTTTGTTTTTTAAAGCACCCATTCAGTAAGCAGAGGGGAGGTGGAGAGGCAGGAACAAGAATCAGTGACAAGGAAAGCAGAGACTGAGGCCCATAGAGACACAAAGGAAGCCATTGGGTGCTGAGCAGAAGGCTAGAGAAACTTAACAGGGTACTGCAAAAGTCAACAGTAGGCGACACATAGGCGAGAGTGAAAGCAGAGAGGGCGGTGAGAAGCCACTAGTCTGGATCAAGTACAAGCCCCACCCCCTATATCTCTAACAACTGAATCCTGGCTCTCAGACACAAATCTATTTCTGGGAAAACAAATGTCTCCACGGAACTCAGGGGCCACCCAGTACCTTATGCATTCTTTCACCATGACTAAGACGGCAGATCCTAAGACATCTCCACAACCTACGCTCTAGTAATCTACACCCCCTCCCCCCAAAGAGAGCCAAGCATTCAACAGCCCCAGGTAGGTGAAGGACCGCCTCTCAATAACTCCTCCCTTACTCCTAGGGCCAACACTTTCAACTGGGTCTTTCCCTCTGCAGCCACATACACCTCCCTTGTGAGCAAAAAATCACCAAGACTCCTCCTCAAATCCTCCTCGCCCAAATGAAACAAATTAACCTTAGGATGCTACTCATTGGGAAAACACACTCCATGGACTGAAACATTTTATAAATGACATGGGGGGGCGGGGTCTCAGCATTACCATATGCAAACAGATGAGGAAGTGTCAGATAACCAAGAGAAATTCCTTCCCACACTACCACCGCAGCAGGCAATTCAGGGGTACCTCCTCCAAACACTTGAATGAACCTCTAACTTATCATCTCCATCAGCACAAAGTACGACCACTACTGCTTCAGAATTAAGAGCCTTTGGGACTGACTACAGGAGAGTTTTAAACTCAGTTAATGTCATCTTGTTCCCTGGAAAGAAAGTCGTTCAATAGGATCTGTTTGCTCTTTTGAAAGGGGAAACGGTTCCCATAAACTCTGAACTAGAATGTAACACTGTAACAGCATAGTCTAAACCCACACCCACTTTTTAGGACACAATGAACTCGAAGAGGATCACAACAATCCCCCCCCCTCAAAAAACTAAAAACTATGTATGTTTTATGTAACAAAACATGTTCATCAAAGTTAAAAGAAGACAAACTAAAGTTGGGCAAAAAAAAAAAATAATAATCTCTATACATGCCAAAGCAGAGCGATACACTCACTTCCCTCCTCCAAGCTAATATGGACAAAGTAAACTGATACTGTCTCCATGCACCCGGCCCCCACACATCCAAGAAGCCAAAGTGATTGGCTGAAAAAGAAAGATGTGTCTGAACCCTTTGTTCCCCCACTCACCCACCCACCCCAGTCGGGATGTCACTCATTACTGTGACAATTTTCCATCATGTTAAAACAACTTTTGTGTGGTGGACAGGTCTCTTTGCGAGTTTGGAATTCCTGGCGAGAGAACAACTCTTGTCTGAGAGGAGGTTCTCTCTGCTCAGCAGAGCAGGCAACAGTAACAACTTGGTCCTTCCTTTCAAGGGTTTTATTCTCCTCTTTTCCAATTGCCCAATTCAGAGCTTAATGGAAACTTGTCCAAGCCTCTCTTCCCACAAACCCTGCGGAGCCCCAGGCAATCTGTACTCAGGGTAACCACAGGAATCTTATATTGTCAATTAAAATTGAATGGACACCTGATAACTGCGGATATGCCGTGGAAAATAATTTCATTTTAGTCATCGTCTTATGAATAAATTAATGAAACTGTGGCTATGCCAAATGCAATTTTCACTTGTCCAGCTCTGTTCTTAATGCTTGCATTCATCGCCTTCCCATACAGCACCAATGAGCCTGCAGTGAATGCTGCAATTAAGACAGTAAAGCTGTACATACGCATGCACAGACAGAAGTTGCTAAAGACACTAGGAGGGAGACCTGCATCAAATCAAGTTACACATGCCTGCACAGAGAGATACCCGTGTAGCATACATACACCCTCACACCACTTTAACACCTCTGAACAATGCTCACTTCCTTAGGGTATCCAGCAACACAGAAATCCTCTTAACCCACTCACAGCCCCAGCCTGTGCAAAAGGCTCCCTCAGAATCTAAATAAGATCTCTCCCAGCAACCAAGTACTGTGCTATGGAGACTTTGGAGCCTGCAGTACCTCCAGCAACGAAAGGACCAACTGCTCTTGTTCCTCTTTGGGGTTTCTACCTCCTCTTCTCTCTAAAACCCCTTTCTGAAACACACACTTTAACAGCTTTTTTGCCTTCCCTATAAACCATGAAGATGCCTTCTTGTTTACAGTCCGGCTTCTGAAGGATAAAATAAAGATGTTCAGTACAAGCTTGGCACTCCAAACCGAACTGGTCTCTCGTTAGCCTGCCTCTGCCTCCCACCCCCACTAAGAGGACAGAGAAAACAAAACATGCTTAGGCCTGTGCTTTGAAAGGCTGTGTAGAGACAAGAGTCCAGGACAAGATGGCTTATGCCTTATCTGAAATTAAAAACCAGGTGCTCTATGTTTAACCATCTCTGCACAGGTCACCTCCTCAGCACATCACTGTGGCATCTCTAGGGGGTGAACCTAGGACAACTGCCTCTCCCTTTAGACAGTCCAGGGGGTCAACAGACTCCAGGGGTCTCCATTCATTTCTTTCCGATGTCATTTTCACAAAATGGCACCTTCCTCTGCTAGGGAAGCGTCCCAGCATCCCTCTTTATTAACGCACCCAAACAACCAGGTCCCCGCTTGTCCAGAAGAGTCATGAAGACTTGGCAGTGTTAGGCATATGCTTGCAACACTCTGACTAACTGCTTCCCTTATTACCCTATCTCCTCTCCTCTGCCTTTATATCTAATCGTGACCACTGACCCTAAATTTGACTCTGCAGATACTGAAGATCAGAGATACCGATGGACAGAAGAGGAAACAGCCTTTGTCGACCACAGGACTCTCATGCTACAAGCCACAAGCAAAACAACAGACTCCCAGTGGGAAGAAGAGTAGCCAGTAGGCCAGTTCACTTCACTAAAGGGATGAGGCGGGGCATGTACTTATTTTTCAGTTTTATGAATCACCTTGCTTTCTCAAATCTATCTGATTACACACGTGCACACACATATAAACACACACATACACACAGTCGTACACATATGTCAGATCCATTTCCTAAGTGGTTTGGGTTTTCTTGGGTCTTGGTCTGATTTCTGTTTTTTCTCCAAGTCTATCTGAGACCCTGTCTTAGGTCTTCATTCCTTTGGGGAAACTCAGGCTGCAAAAGCAGATCATTTCCATGCCACACAAATGCACCTCACCCCACCTCAGCCCCGGTCCCATGTAGGCTGCCTTTTTCACTCAGTGGGAAATAGACTCTTGCCCAGGACTTGGGGTCACTTCCACCCATACTGATACTGCCTGCTGAAGAAGTGTCAGATAAGCCTCCAACTTCAGGAGGAGATCCAAACTGGAATACCTAGTAGATTTCTGGGTTTACAATCCCTGCGAAGATCCAGATAGAGAATCCTTGCAGCATCCTAAAATCACTGTCTAACAAACGCATTGTCTCTTGGCTTCCTTGTACTCCACCAGAAAAACACACGCCAGAGAAGGGATGCCCCCAGACCTGAGAGCAGCCCAGCTCAGTGTCTCACCACTCCATCGAATGTCTATTCACCCTCATTAATTTCTTTCTTTCTTTTCTTTTTTCTTTTCCTCAACCTGAAACCATGAGCTATGAGTCAGAGCTGGATCGTTAGATTTTACAGCTTCCACACACATCCACCCACTCACATTGGGGGAAAGAAGTATTGACTTGCAACTTTGCCTGAGACCAGAATCCTCTAAAAAGAAGAAAGGGGAGGGGTCGGGAGAATCGCTTCAAGAAAGTTTTCTCTGCATCTCTACTGGGGGATGCTCCCTTCATTGTTTTCCTGCTCTCCCTGGCAAAGAGAGGCTAGGGTTGAGCTTGGTGCTGATGCTGTAGGCTTTCTCTGGGTTGGCTTTTGAGGAGGAGGCGAGCTGGTGTTCTTTAAACATCAAAACATAATTAAAGTTCTTCGTCTGGGAGTGAAGCTAAAGCACATCTCTAGCACACAGGGGCACGTGGGCTGAAGTGCTGAGGCATGTTCTTAACGCAGCAGTTTTCATTAACACTTGCTACAGAGCACCCTCGGAAGGACGAGCAGTCATTACTCCACTTAGCAGTCCCAGAGTTACAACTCATAACGAATTAATTTGCATTAATGTGGACTTCACGTGTCCTTCCCTGGGTATGCCATTGCGATTCCTCGGGCTCCATTAGACTGACATGACAATAACACAGCACCTCTTATTTCACTTTCTAAAACAAACAAACCCACCCCCAAGACCCGCACGGATCTTCCCCGCAATTTTTCCAGCATTTTTACTAATATATTTAGTGCATCATAATTGGCCCAGCACGGGGGGACCTAGTTATCTTCTCAGTAAATATTTATAGCATCACTCTTTCCCATTCATTGTGCATTTTCTTAGAGGATCTCACTGTAGCCTACATCTGCAATTCATTGACTTTACAATTTGCCACATGTTGGGATGGGAGAGGTCTGAGCTCCATTTGAATCACTACACAAATATGCAAGTGATTTATCGGTTTTAAACTGGAGACTGCAAGAGAGGGACTCCGCTTTCCTGACTATTACTTCTTCTGGCAGACCATGAACAATTACAGTTCGTACTAATTAAGTTCTGTAAATGTGCCGGGCCCTGCTAATGCCGAGCAGCTTTCACATTTATTTTCATGATGCCGAACTTTGGCAGGCCACTGTTAACTCCTTCAGAGCTGATATTTATTACTAATAGCCGTGTCTTCCTCCCCCCCCCCCCCCCCCCCGCAGCCTGAACTGTCTGGGGCCACTTCATCTAACAGGCTGAATTACCCACACAAAATCAGATGTGCCTAAGGAGGAAAAACCTATCCTGGGAAAAGTGAAGAACACCGAGCCTGATAACCCCTTC
>CM052703.1:5287695-5359910 GCA_028551405.1 Uromys caudimaculatus
TCCCTAAGGGCTAGTATGTTTCTGCATTCCATTGATTAGAAAATAAAACCTTTCAGCCAGGGTCTTTAAGTTTGGGTTGGAATGGAGGAAAAGTATTTGCCTAGACATGGTAGAGCCATGGCTTGCCTTGTGTCTCTCAACAGTCCCCACTCTTCACACACACGTACACACACAGAGAGAGAGAGGGAGAGAGAGAGAGAGAGAGAGAGAGAGAGAGAGAGAGAGAGAGAGAGAGGAAGAGGAGGAGGAGGAGGAGGAAGCAGCAGCAGAGGAGGAGGAAGAGGAGGAGGAAGAGGGGGAGGAGAAGGAAGAGGAGGAGGAGGGGGAGGAGGAGGAGGAGGAGGAGGAGGAGGAGGAGAAGAAGAAGAAGAAGAAGAAGAAGAAGAAGAAGAAGAAGAAGAAGAAGAAGAAGAAGAAGAAGAAAAAGGAGAAGAAGAAGGAGAAGCAGCAGCAGCAGCAGCAGCAGCAATGTGGCCTACTTTGCCAAATGTTCACCAAAACAAACCACTCTTTAAAACTAAGTTAAAACCTCTCTCACAGCTGGCTCTGGACCTCAGATAACACTCTAGCCAGACTCAAAACCTCCAGATGCTTAGTGGGAAACTGATAGGAAACACATTGGTTGCCAGATAGAACACTGTGTGTAAAGTCAGGACTGCAGCAGTCTCTAGCTCCAGAGCAAAGCCGTACAGGTTTAAGGGCCCCTCTCACCGTCCTCCCATCCCTTCCGAGAAGTCAGTCATTCCTGGTGGAGGCCCGTCTTGTCCACTCCACCACCTCCTCTAATACTTCTCAGTCAAGCCTTTCTTCTGCACCTCTGGCTGGAAACAACTGCCACAGGTCAGTGTGCACCCCCCCCCCATGCTGCTACTTCACCACGAGCCTGCTTGTTGTTTTGCTTTGCTGCTTGCCCGTTAAATTCTCTTCCTCCACTGTACCTCACCTCTCCTCAAGCCTGCACATTAACTACAGAACTATGCACTGTGTACAGTTCTTCCTTAGCTCGGTGGAACATCTTTTAAATTAAAGTACATTCTCCCATATCGGGTTTCTTTAAGTATTGTGGGAAATATGCACAATATAGGCAAAGTGGTCTCAAGGAAAAGAGAGGGGGATTAGGGAAGGAGAGGCGGGGGTGGAGTGGGGAACCAGAAGAAAAGGAGAGAGATGCAAACACCCCAAGCAATTTTGCTTTTGAAAGGGGCCTTAGAGTGGAGCCCCCTGAATCCCCATCCCTCAGAGTTCTCTTTATAAATGTGTGTAACAATAGCCTAGAGGAATGAACAGGTCCGCTGCCAAAAGAAGGGGATGCCTGTCTCAGTCAACTGGGACTGCAGAGGTGTAGGGTAGAGGAGTGGGGGGGGCAGCTTTTGAAATGCACACCCCCCCATCTCATTGCTTATAATTAGTGAGAGAAATCTGAGCCACTGCCAATGTCTGCGGACCTTGAATATCATAAGGGTAACGTGGCGTCAAATATCTTAACATTCATAAGTGTTATGGGCTGCAAATAAAGCCTGTGGATTTATGACTCTGGAGCTTGCCAGCAAGGGACTGGGGCACATTTCTTTCAGCAGGCCTGTTGAGGTGCAAGTTTGTCTTTGGTTGTAAAATTAACCATTTCCTTCACAAACGTGCTCAATTGTAAATCTGAGTTGAAGATTTACTTACATGGTTGACAATATCGACTTCCTTAATAAACTTACATTACACACACACACACACACACACACACACACACACACACAGACACACACACACACACACACACTCCAAAACAAAACTGTGGAGAATCTTGGTCAGTCCTTTTCAAAATGTTGAAATGTGTCGGCAACGTTATAAATGTGGTCAAAAATATCATCAAATTCTCCTCCCACCAAGACTAAGAGGCTAACACCCACCTCCTTGGAAGCTTACTTACTTGGCAACTCCAAGATTATTTTTTTAAAGGGAGTAAATCATTCCCTGTCTAGTTTCCTCCCTGCCCCCAACACAATGTCATCTACTTCCTGTGCAGGAGAAAGCATCTGCTAAATTCAGGTTGTCCCATACTTAACTGCCAATAAACCAACTTCCACATAACTTCCAGACAGCTGGGGGAAAGGTCCTCGGGAGTTTTTAGTCACGGTCCTAAACATGCATCCACACAAAAATTTGCAGCTGTCCTTTCTCGGCAGTGCATTTTAGTGTGCTTCGGGAGCCCCTGTTGAGTAATATCTGACAAGATGCAAAAATCCTCTTGGAAGCCTTCTCCTCTGCCCACTGTGCCTATGTGAGGGAGGCCTGAGCACTTCTCAGATAGTCTCTGGAGCCAGTCTCTATGTGCACCCGAGGACATTGTGGGATGTCAGAAGGTACTCAGATCTTGAAAAGACTTCTACCCTAATCTTGAAAAGCACAGCCTCTGGTATAACCATTGGATGTCAGCTCTCTAGCACTTTCTCTAAAGCACCCCCCCCCCCTTTTCTTAATTTCATGTAGAATTGCAGCCGCCCTATGCCACTAACAGAGAGTAGCATTCTTGGTGCTACTCCGGGAAACCTTCCTGTAACTTTTCCACAGCTTGCTAAGAAACAGAAAGGTAGCCAACAGCCAGGAGCAACTCCGAAGGCAATAAGGAAAACTAGGGTGGAACACTCCAAACAAGAACCAACGGGGGTGTTCTCAAAATCTTTTAGATATCTAAGATGGAGCACAGCTGTCAAAGCTGGTCTCCCCAAAGCAGGAGCAAAGCCCCCCAAACCGATTCTCCTAGATGAGCCTTTTAGACTCCCAAATGCTACATTTGTTTCTGGGGCTTCAGGAGGCCATAATATCCACAAACTGCAAAGCACTGGTATATTAAATTTATAATCATTAAAATATGACTTACTGGCTGAATGCTGAGCCCAGACATTAAACCCTAACTTATGGAGATTAGCACAGAAGACTTGTAGCAGAGATTAAAATCTAAACATGTCTGCCATAAATATTTCTGAAGGAGATGAAAACAATTAGCATAAATACTAAAGAAGGCTGGGAGCACCTGTTCTTCTTCAAGGCGATAAGCATTTTATTGTTCTCTATTTAAAATGTAATGACCTGTGTAATTACAGTGATATTACATTGTTGGAGGGGCTTGGAATGTCACACTTTGAAGTGTTGTCAAAACAATCAGGGGTGAAGGTAGGGGGTGGGAAGACAACAGGGAAGGTCCAACATTAACCCTTCACACACCAGGGTCTCAATCTTTTGTGTCAGGAAGGATTATGCTGTTTGAATGACGCGCAAACATCCATTTTTTTTTTTTCCCGGGCAAGCCAGAAAAAAAGAAGTTGCCAGGCTAAATAAAACCTCAATGAAAAGGCTCCCTCTTGGTTTCCTGCTCCATTCCAAGTTCAAAAATGAATTCAAGATGCTGCTCACTTATCTGCTCAACCTGGTAGCAAGCAGCTCCACTGGAAAGCAAATAACCTTGGGTAGATGAAGCTGCAGAGAGCCCCCTGAAAGTGAACTCTCTCCCACGCCTCGCATCGCAGTGTCTACCACTGCGGCCCTATTTCTTCTTGCACGCTAGAAGGGAAAAAAGAAAAGTAAAACTACAGCTCCTGCCAACTTCAATACTGTCACCGCACTCTCTAGAACACAAACATTGCCAAAGCCCTAATATTGGTACTTCCAGCCCCTCCCATCCGCTTGACAAGACTTCTTCTCCTTAATGTATTTTTCTATCTGAATGTATCCTCTTCGTGAGCCATTTCTGTTAATGTATCAAAGATGGAAGTAATAATGTTCTGAGGAAATTGTTGTCCTTCTAAAGTAAAAACCATTACCATCAAGCTTTGTAGCTTCGTTGGCAATAAAAGATTGTTCTAGAGATGGTGTGTTATTATTCATCAAAAGCCGATTTAATGATACTTCCTAATTCTTTATATTCTTAAGCAGAAAATCAGAAACCAGGGTTCCAAAGAGTCTTAGCCGGTCCTGCTCATAATAAGTGACAGAAAACAGAGCAAAAAGCACGCCAGCCAGGAGGAGGAATGGAAGAGAATGAATGAGCTTACCCCCAATTTGTCTTTACAATTCACACGCACAACCAGATCCTATGAAGCCCTGAGAATTTCAGACCTGGGACTGCTGGCTTGCCTGTAGTTTCTACCCGGGGCTGTATGGAATCTGGAATCGTAAGCTGGCCCTAGCGTCCAAAGGCTTCTAGAGGGACATACACCCGCCTCTCAGCTACTAGCCAAGGCTTCTCTCAGCAGCCTAAATAAATAACCTCAATTTCGGAGCACACAGCTTAGCCAGGTAAGGGAAAGAAAAGAGTGAGACCATGCAGTGTGCACAAAGATGTCTGCGGATGTTTGACACGCAAATACTAACATAACAGCCTACTGGGTTCAGAAATGCTTTCTCAGAGTCAATCTGATGTCACAGCACAGGGCCACCCGCTATGTCCACAATTAAAATAACTAGACGCTGTCTCTTCCTACAAAGCCCACAAAGGGGGCCTTAGGTTGGGAACCTTCCTTGTCTCACCGGGAAATCATTTATTTGCCTTTAACAATTTCCCTGTTTCCTAATTACAGCAAAACACAACTGTGTGAGTTTGGAGCGGTGGTGTGGCAAGATCGCCAGCGGTCACAGACATGCAGTTTGAAAAGGGTCAAGAAAGCCAACAAGCCAGCTATCAAAGCTCAATATTCAGATGGCCTTTCGGGTGGCTAAGTGGATTTTAAAATAAAGCGAAGGAGGTCTGCGTTCTAAAAAGAAGGGGAGGAGGAAACTCCCAGGATTACATTGGAATGTTGCTGGGTCCGGTTTGCTAACACGCTGATTCTTTAAGATCCCACCAGCTACCAAGAAAAACACCAGGCGCTGCTTCGGAGGCCGCCCAGCAGCCTCCGGAAAGCGCGGGTCCTACTGGACAAGGTCCGGCTGTACCTCAGTCCTGGCTTCCACCGAAGGCACGGACGCTGGGGAGGGGGTGTGATTGTTTCTTTCCCGGGCATTTAAAAAAAAAAAAAAAATTACCGGTCTGGCATGCTTTTGCCATTCTACCAGAGCCCGGGGAGAGGGGGCGGGGGTAACAAGTCAAACCTGATAGTTAATATTTTAATGCTTAAAAACACTTGTAGATCTGACTGATCCAATCCCAGCACTGCTCAATAGTGGGCATATGATTTCATATTGCCGCCTTGAATAAGCGAAAAAAGAAAAACGAAACTGGTGTGTGTAAACACGAGGTAGGGACCGCGGCCAGAGGTGCAAAGTGACAACGCGGGGAAGCCGGGCACTAACGCGCCTTGTGTGTCTAGAGCTTCGCAATCCAGGCTTTTTAGGGGGGAAAGGGAGGGGGCAGGGGACAGTGTAAGGGAAGAGGGCAGAGGCCCCGGGGGAGGGGACGAGCAGGAACAAATGTCTGCGGTGAGTGCGGGAGGTGCGCCGCAGAGAGCGCCCGGGGAGCCTGGCACCCCGCGCTGCCCTGGGCCCCCCAAAGTTGGGTGGCCGATCCCCAGAAAGGGAGGCTTCCCCGAGCCTCCTACACCTCCTTGAAAGCGTTCACCCTAGCCTCTGCCTCCGCCCCAGGGGCCCACAGTGAGCTGGTTCAGGGAAAGGAAGGCCTCCACACCCCATCCGAAGGCATCGAATTTCCCTTGACACAAAAGTCCACTCAACAGGCCATCCTGACTACACACAAATCCAGAAGCCTGGCCACACGGGCCTCCCCACCACGCACGGCTCGCAGCTAGCAGCGTGAGGCAGCCAAGTCCTGCCGGGTCTGCAGAGAAAAAGCACGCCCAGGGCCCCGGGCCTGCGAGGGGACCAAGCCTGACAAGTGTGACCTTCCCGTGGAAGAAGGAGCCAAGAGGCCCTGGAGCCTGCGATCGCCACTAGAAAGCTAAAATGACTGGCTGGGGCCAGAGCCGGGCGCTTCCGCAGGGCCGAGGCTGCGCGCTCAGCACCGCGGCTCCTGGAGCCAAAGGCACCGGGAACCCGCGCGGCCCACTCGGGCCTCCCAGCCAGCAGCCAAGGGGTTAACCTGGGGAAAGCCCAAGACGCACAGAAGAGGGAAGGAAGAGAGGGAAAAGAAAGAGCCACACAGTCCTCTTCCCAGGGACAAGAAACAAACACCACCAGCAAGGGGGGAGGGGGAAATCAGAGCTTAAAAAAAGAAAGAAAGAAAGGAAAGAAAAGAAAAAGAGAAAGAAAATTTAAAAGTTCAGATTGGCACCCCAACAGAACCCTGCCTGAGGCAGAAAATAAAAAAGAGCTCCCGGAATCGCGAGGCAAGCACAAGAAAAGCCAGAACATGGCGAAGCGCAAACAAACCCAGTCCACAAAAGGCAGAGAAAAAGTTTGGAGAGTTCGGGCCGCGAGGGGGGGAGGGGAGGGGGGAGGGGCGGGGCGGGGGAGGGGCAGGGCATGCGGGGCCGGCAGGCGGGCAGGGCGGGGAGCGCGGTGGCACTTACGGTTCGGGCGGTGGGCGAGAGCGATCCGTTGGGGAGGTAGGGGCTCGTCAGGTCGGGGATCATGATGAAGGGGTAGCCGGGATACGGTGGCCCCTTAAAGAGCCCTCCATCTTGCCTCTTGGCCGCTAACATGGCGGGGCGGCGGAGGGGACGGCGGCGGCCGCGCGGCGCGGGAGAGAGCGGGAGAAACTTTTTAGCAAGTGTCCCCCCGAGGGCCCGCGCGCGTCCCCGGGGCCCGGCCGGCGCGGGAAGTCGGGCAGGGTGGGTAGGGAGTGGGGCGAGGGCACCCGCTAGGCCGACCCCGGGGAGGGGGGAACGCGATCGCACGGTTTTGGGGGCGCGCGGGGCGCACTCACCTTCTTCCAAACTTTCCCGGGATTTATCTCGGAAACTTTCGGAGCGAGGCGGAGGCCGTCTTTCCGCCTTCCCGGAGGGACGAGGTGGGGAGGGCGAGGGGTGAGAGTCGCGCCGAGGGGATCGGCGGAGAAAGGGGTGCAGAAAAACACGGTTACAAGTTTTCGCAGCCAGCAGCCCGGGCCACCGGCCGCGCCGCCCGCAAGCCCGACCCGCCTTGCCTCGCCTTCCAGCCCCGCTCTCCCGGCCCGGGAACCGGCTGGAGCCAGCCGCCAGCCCGAGGGGCTCTTCCTACCTCGGAATCGGAGGAGCTGTTTTGATTCGTCTCTGATTCATTGACCAGCGACGACTTGACATCGGCTAAATCCCTCTCCGCCGAGGAGTTTTCCGAGTTCTTCTCCTCTTGCTCGCCTTCGTCTTTGAAGGAGATCAGTTCGTCGTTAGCGCCTAGGTCATCTCCTCCACCGCCGTTCAGCTGCGGCATTTTTTTTCACCCACCAGCAGCAATTTTGGAAGAAAAATGAAGGAGGAAGAAAAGCCAAAAAAAAAAAAAAAAAAAGTTTTGCGAGTCCCCCCCAAAAAATACTACAAGAAAAAGACGAGTCCAAGGTTAACTTTTTTTCCTGCTTTGGGGTCTTTCTCTCCTGGGGAGGGGAAAAGAGGGAGGAGGGGAGGGGAAGGGGGGAGATCTTCTGCACGCGTGAGTTTGGGTTTCTTTTTTCTCTCGTTCCCAAGGATCCGATCAATGTGCAAAAAAAATAATAAATAAAAAAGGGGGGTAAAAAAAAAACCAACAACAACAACAAGAAGTCAGATATAAGAGCAAAGGGGGGGGAAGCCGAAGACACCGAAAGAGCTCGTGCCGCTCGGATTTGAGTGAGTTGAAGTTAGACTGAGCTTTTCAGTTCAAAGGCGGCGCTGATTGACAGATAGAAAAAGGGGGATCGAAATCCGGAGGAACCGAGTAGTCTGGGAGCGGAGATTATTGACAGGGCGAGAGGAACACACTCGCCTTAATGAGATGCCAGGGGGCGGGGCATCCCCGGTGACGTGTGCATAAATAAACAGCCGGGGTGGGCGGGGCGGGGGCGGCCAACAATGATCCTTTGGACGCCGGGAGAGGGAGCGGGGCGGGCCAGGGCCGCGGGAGGCGCGCGGGGTGCGGCCTGTGAGCAGCGTGCGAGCAGGGCGCCCGGACGGTGCGGGCCTCGCTCCTGGAGGGGGCGGGTTCCGAAAGACAATGCGGACCGGGAGAGGAGGGGAAGGGGGTGGCAACCCAGTCCGGAATCTGAGCCGGGGAAGGCGGAAGGAAAGCCCACTTGGGGGGCGGGGATGGGGAGAGGCCCAGGAAAAGTGTTAGCCAGAAGTCCTGAAGATGGGGTCCAGGAGGGGAGGACTATGGGACACAAGGAAGGGGTGCTCAGTGGTTAAACCCGCGATGAAGTCGGTCGCACTGGGGCGGGAAAAGACACGACTGGTCCAAAAAAAGGCTCACCCCTCTTGCTCTGAGAGAACCTGGGGAAGCGGAGAGGCTGGGCCATCCACAAGGAGGCTAACCCATAACGGCTCCCCTCCCTTTTTTATTTAATGACAGTGAATCATGTCATTGAATGTAAAGTCCCACTAGGTTAAACATGCCAAGAAGGCGTTTTACCCAAGAAAACAAATACTATAAGTTTGTCTAGGGTATTAATATCCTTAAGGAAAATGTAAAGGTTTTTTTGTTTTTTTTTTAACTGACGTTGGAAGTAGGAAGTGATGTAGGATCCAAGTCCTTTTCGACTTTGGAGGTGAAATGTTTGGGCGTTAACAGCTCCAGGGAAAATAAAAGTGAAAGTTCACCAAGCCCTAGGGATGAGTGGAGCTGGAGTTTTTCTCCAAGAGGGTCTGAGATGAAATGCCCTGAGGCTCTAGATGTTGAGGGCCCTGACAGGAGACAGTCCCCAAAGCTGGCCTAGAGCCCTTGGAAAAGAGGTGGGCAGCCTAGGAGTTGAGACGGGTGTTTGTTGGTTATTAGGCTCCAGTGAGGGCAAACTGCCTTGCTATGAACCGGTGAAGAACATTATGTTAAAGGAGGAAGGTGGAATCCCAAAACCGTGTCGCGGCATGGTAGACTCAGAAGAGCCTTTTCCTTGCAAATATCGAATGAGAAGTGGACTGGGACGTCCAACCTGAAAGAGGAAGGGAAAAAAATCGGAAAGAAATAGTGAATCAATAGGAACTGGCAGTTACCATTAGGTGTGATGTTATTCTGGGGTCCACAACGTATTTAATGAGCCCACCCTCCCCTTTAATAAGCTCATCTGTTGTAGGCTTCCACAAGAAACCAGTTTACCGTGTAATATTTAGAGAATTTGGGGTTTCAACAAAACTGTTCTACAGGCTAAGGCCTCAGAAAGAAGACAACAGAAAACAACGATCCTGAGATTCACAAGGCCAACGAATTCCCCTGCACTGGGGGGGGGGGGGAAATCCCAAGCACATTTGCACACTAAAGCAGAAGATGCAGACGACATAAGGATGGGGGTGGGGAGGCGGGTGAGAATCACCACCCCACTCCCAACTTTCATATTCATCAGAAAACCAGAAGTGGAGGGAGAGAGAAAGAGCCTGGAAAAAAAAAAAAAGCAAAACAAATGTGTACATTTCATTGGACCGATTGCATGGGACACAAAGCGGAGGGCTAATTAGTCTCAGCAGGTAGAACTAACCTTCAGACTTCATAAATAAATAAGACAGCGCAGTGTCTAAGAGAGAGAGCAGAGACAGAAAGGAGAATATTTCAAGACACCAAGAAAAAACACGAAGCATGAAATTCAGCCCAGACTTGAATCCCTGTGCAGATGACTGAGCAGTCCCCTTCCTGGGTCCTTCCACTGGCTGCCTTTAGATTACACATCTAGTTGTTCGGCTTTTCACACTTGCTAATTGCCACCTGAATACATCTTGGACCCGAGTTGGTCTCTGTACAGTGTAGACTATACCAAGGCCTATTTCAGAGTTTATTGACATAAATGAGAACACTTTTATAGTAACTCTGTTTTATAACCAATTCTTTGTCCTATAGAATGGGTTTGGATTCTGTTTGTATTTTACTCTAACCCTGATCTTAATCAAGTTGAATGATGGGGTCTTCTGTGTTCCTTATGGGTCTGGTTGTGCGATAAAAGCTTATGAATATACTAAATCAAAATTGTTACAGCATCGTTGTTTTGAACATACTTTTTATCGTGTGTAAATAGGATGCCAATAGCATCATCTAGTTTGACATAGTCTTACTTTCTCATTCAAAGGGAACCTTTGAATCTTCCTTTAAATTTCCAACTTAATTAAACAATTAAAAGTTATTCCTTGACTGCCCATATGCCACATTTAATTTCATTGTTTCGTGCTATAAAAAGGCATGGGGAGAACAAGCAGCAAGTTCTGACTGACTTCTAGTCCCTGTTGGCCTGTGGTGGTACCCAGATGGGTAAGGGAAGATGACAGGGCAAGTAATGCCACTGCAGGAAGCAAGATACATACATACATACATACATACATACATACATACATACATACATACATATATCATATGTATATATATAATATATATATACAACAAAAAGCCAGGTTGGCCGACCATGTTGACCTGCAGTTTATAGATTTGGCAAGAACTCTTTAAACACCAGTTGGCTCGTGTCCAAGTGTTGACGTACCTTCTCTTCATGTTCTGATGACTCTTAATTTAAATGACTGAATTCTGACCAAATGGCAAAGATGCTAAAGATGCAAGAGAGACACCAGACTGGCCTGATATTGGCTTGAGCCTTGCAAGGCATTTGGACATCCTTTTCTTTGCATGTGGGAATGGGCAAAATGGATGGAAAGGCTGTTCTCTCATCTTTGGGAGACCCTTCCTGGGCCATCCCAGGTCCCCAAGTTCCAGGCCATCCTGCAGCCTCACTCTCTCCTCTTCACCCCTGCTCCTGGCTTCTTGGTTTTGCCTATGACCTTTCTTCCATTGGCTCTCTTCTAGTGGTTTTGTGTTAATGTTGGTAATTTATATATTGCCTTGAAATTTAGGTGACTAAGCTAGCCAGACATGACTCAAGTCTGTGATCTTAGCCCTCAGGAAGCAGAAGCCTGATACTCAGAGTAAATGACAGAACAGCCAGGTTTGCATAGGAAGTATGTCTACATAAGTAAGTAAATAGGTTGCCTGGGAGTGGGGTGTGGTTCCTAACTGTGAGTGTGGAAAGATGGCTGCTGGTATGTCAATCACCCTCTAGGCACAGGGAAGTGGTGGGGGTGTGGTCACTGAAACACAGAAACTGCAATAGTAGATTGACCATAAGCCATGTAACCTGTGGCCTCTGTCCTGCATCACCTGGGGGTGGGGTGGGGGGTGAGATGTGGATATTTTCTGGTGTGCTTTTTAATATTCAAAATAGCCCTTGAGTCTATAGTTTTCTCCCACACTGGAGCCGTTACCAAAGGTTTCCAGCACCCCAGCAAAGAAGATAAGCCATGCTAAGAGGCTTTCTTTGCCTCTGGGAACACAAAAAGATTCCCAGGCTTACACCTTCTGGAAGCAGGGACTCCATCATGGTGGCAACACTCAGTTCCTCCAGTCCTAGGCAAGAGTCTATTCAAGTACACTTGACAGCAGCATGAGGCACTCATGAGACATGTGCATGTACACTTGTGTGTAGGCATATGAGTTTGTGTGTGCTCATGTGCATTTGTATGTATGCATATGCATTTGTGTGCCTGTGCACTTGTGTGCATGCATATGCATGTATGTGCATGTGCATTTGTGTGTATGCATATGCATTTGTGTGCATGTGCACTTGTGTGCATGCATATGCATTTGTGTGCATGTGCACTTGTGTGCATGTATATGCATGTATGTTCATGTGCACTTGTGTGCATGCATATGCATGTATGTGCATGTGCATTTGTATGTATGCATATGCATTTGTGTGCATGTGCACTTGTGCGTATGCATATGTGTTTGCATGTGTTTCTGTTCTTGTGGGATTTCCCTTTACAGATCCAGTCTCCAAGATGGGTGATCTGTCATCCACTGAATTGGACTTATCTTAGAAGGGAGTGTGCTGACTGAGGAAAGAAAAAAAAAATCATCTGAAAATATAAGGCAGCTATAAAATGGGGGAATGTTTAAAAGCCAAAGTCCTGATTCCACTGAGAGACTTTTCTGTTTGCTTTCTGTCCTGTGTGTGATGAGCATTCATTTGGATGTTCTGGGAAAGGAAAGCTCCTCCCTTAGCCAACACAGGAACAGACACCTGGGCTTGGGTGTAGCTCAGTTGGTAGAGTGCTTGCCGAGCACACAGGGAGACCTGGGTTCAACCCTCATCATTGCATCAATCAGGAGTGGAGACTCATGCCTGTAATCCCAGTATTCAGGGACATGGGGGATGGGGGAGTGTGTGTGTGTGTGTGTGTGTGTGTGTGTGTGTGTGTGTGTGTGTGTGAAAGACCCAAAGTTCCAAGGTCAAGTTGTTCTAAATAGTGAGCTTGAGATCAGTCTGAGATACAGGAGACCTTATCTATAAGATAGATAGATAGATAGATAGATAGATAGATAGATAGATAGATAGAGTGAGTGGAGAGAGAGAGAGATGGTGGATGGGTGGATGGGTGGATGGATAGATGGATGGATGGATGGGGGGGGGGGTGGATGATAAAATAGATTAGCCAAACCTAACATCCTGAGTTCAAACTCCAGAACCTACAGGTTGATTGGAGAAACCAATTCCTATGAGTTGCCCTCTGACTTCCACACATGCATGATGTTACAAGAGTGCCAGTGTACACACACACACACACACACACACACACACACACACACACACACACCCCTATATTTTTAAATGTTTAAAGACATGCAAGGATTTTCAGCTCTGGCAGGAGGAAGGGTAGGCAGGACACAGCAGACAGGTGCGCTCTCTTCTCCGGGTATGATTCCATTTGGAGACATGGAAAGGCTCATGACCTCCCCTTGAAACCTGAAGGACAGGCTTGTGTTCTACCACTCTCCAAAGCACCTGACCTCATCACCTTGCTTCAGCTAAAAACCCATTAAAGTAATAACGGGTTAACAGTGCCCATGACCTAGGGGCTAGAGGGGACGCATGTACACTTGTTAGGGGTTATATCACCCACATTCATAAGCTGATCGTGATGGCTATAAACATCTGTGAGGAGAGAAGCTTCCAAAAGACATCAGTGCTCTGGAAAGAGATGCCTTTTATCGAAAAGAAGTCTTTTAACCTTAACAGTAATAGACTAAGGCCAATAAATGAAACATTTACTGCATAACTTGCTTTATTTTGGGGTGGCACATGATTCCTTTCTTGCCATCGCTAGAAGACGCCTATGCACTAATTTGCTCCCTAGAAATCTCGCTTGCTACAGTTACACGGCCATGACGTTTTATTGCCTGAAGCCAAGTCTGCATAAGAACTTTCTTAAGATATACTTACCCTAATGCCAGGCTACAGGAGCCAGGCTGCTTTTGTACAGAGTTATTTGTGCTTCCTTGACGTATAGGGCAGAGCCTTCCTCGCAGTCATGGCCATAGGGTAAGGTCTAAATGTTTCTGAGCAGGGAGAAAAAGGGAGGGAAAAGGCAAAAAAGTTCTGTGGAAGTTGATCGTGCGGAATAATTGCTTGAGTGTTTAACATGTGGAAATAATGATACTCTGTTTTCGTTTTCTTTGTGTGAGTTGGCTGTGTGTTTGTGTGGTGCAGAAGTGTGTGCAGGGAGGTCAAAGGTCAGCCTCAAGTGTCCTTCCTAGGCACCATCCACCTTGGGCTTGTTGTTGTTGTTTATTTTGTTTTGTTTTGGTTTTTGAGACAGGTCTATATTGGTCTCATTGGTCTATAACTTGCCAATCAGTCTGGGCTGGCTTTTGAGAAAGCTCTAGGGATCCCCGTACCTTCTCCAGATCCCCTGCACTGGGATATGGAGATTTTTATGTGGGTGCTGGGAATTGAACTCAGATCCTCATGCTTGCATGGCATATGGTTGACAGATAAAGCCATCTCCCCAGCCCCCTGGGTTTTCTCTTCCTTTCCTCTATTAAAAAAGAAAAAAAAAGTGCTTCACTCACCCCACCCTGTATCACAGAGAATCTTTGCCTACTCAGACATAGTGCCATGTTTAAAAGTATCTTACAGGGCTGGAGAGATGGCTCAGCAGTTAAGAGTGCTGACTGCTCTTCTAAAGGTTGTGAGTTCAAATCCCAGCAACCACATGGTGGCTCACAACCATCTGTAATGAGATCTAATGCCCACTTCTGGGGTGTCTGAAGACAGCTACAGTGTATGTACATATAATAAACAAATAAATCTTTTTTAAAAAATTTTAAAAAGAAAGTATCTTACAAATTAAAGCAACTTTAACAAAAAAAGGGGGCACCTTTAAACTGAGCCAATCTTGTAAGGTGGTTTTTGTGTGTCTAGGGACACAGTAGGTGAAATTTCAGAAGGCCATACCATTGTTCCCTTGTAATTATCTAGGTGTGGGCTGACACACCTGCCTGTGGCCAAGAGCATCATGGGATGAAAGAGGTACTGCATCCTAAGAGACGCCCAGACTCAGATTGTGAGGGTCGAAGGCTTCAACACCCTAGGAATTCATGCACCATTGACCCCCGTTGTGTTCAGAGTAAGGCTGAAACCATGTAGGTTTAATCACCAGAGTGTGGGTCAAAATCAACAGCCTTCCCTATTGTAAACTCCCGATTATTTCTGTTCATTCAGGATGTGTGTGGATCATGTTTCCTAATGAAACATTCTTCTGGCTGGGAGAGAAGAGGCAAGTGAAGTGAGTCCCAGGGTCCAGAGTGACTTTGGATCTCACTATAGACAGCAGCCTGCAGCACAAGGTTCAGCGCTGACAAAGCTTCCAGTTGACTGTCATCATGAGCAAACTCGGCTTTTTCATAGCCTGAGGGTACACTGTAAATACCCAGAGCAGGCGAAAAGGCATTAATCGTTATTTCTTAAAGATTCCCAGAGAAGGAAACTGGGTGTTTCTAATCACACACACACACACACACACACACCAGGCACAGGAGACACAAACATGACAAAATGACAGAAGATTCAATTTCATTCTTTTAATTTAAAAATAAATGATAAAGACAGGGTGAGGCACAGAGTAGCACCTGCTAAGGATACATCGGTTCTATCCCCAGCCTCAGAAGCCCGAAGAAAAGAAACAAAATAACAAACAAGTACTTAATTCCACCCAGACCTGTTCCTAGAGACCGGCGCCCAAGGGCAAGAACAGCAGTCCTAGAAGGGGCTTGTCCTCCCACAAAGCCAACAGAGGCAGAGAACAAATACACTTAACTCCATTTTACAGGGAAGGAAATTGAGATTCTAAGAGATTCAGGTGTCCTGTAGCTGCTACATGGCCAGGCAAAGAATTGGAATTCAAGCTTCCTAACCCCTAGACTAGTTCTGCTTTGCTAATGAAACCTGGTCAAGTCAACAAAAGAATCATCCTGATTTATGTGGAGAGATGGCTCAGTGATTAAAAGCACCGGCTGCTCTTGCAGAGGACCCAGTTTAGTGTCTGACATCTACCTGATAACTCAGTTGTCTGTAACTTCAGTCTCCATGGATCCAATGCCCTCTTCTGGCTTCTGCAGGCACCAGGCACACATGTGGTACACAAACAAATGCATTTGAAACATATTTAGATACACAAGATACATCTTTTAAAACATAAATAAATAAGACTGCAATAAAAAGAGAAATCAATTATTTTAAAGCAATTCAACCTGGGCTGTGTTTTGAAGTAGTTAACATGGTCGTAAGAGGTGTTCACCCCAACTTATCCCTCTTCTGGCATGCCCAGAGTTCTCTTTCCAGCATATCCCTGCTTCACCCCGAAATGTCACTGTGTACTACACCCTGACGTTTCTCTGCACTGTCAGCCTTGGGGACAGGAGGACTTGGTGGGGGAGTTGACAGTCATCCTATGCATTCACTGATGCTGAGCAGCTTCTGAAATCTCTACCACAGTTGCCAGTAGCAACTCTCTTCTTTTGGTGATCATAAGGCTTGCAGAGCTGGGCATGTCGATCATTGGGCAGAATGCGTGCCCAGCCTGCAGGCGGCCCTGGCTTGGATTCCCAGTACCACATAAGCTGGGCGTGGTGGTACATGCCTATGATTAGAGTCCCAGAGAAATCGAAGTTCAAGGATAAGGTCAGGACTAGCCTGGGCTACATGAGACCTTGTCTCAAAGAATAAACAAACAAACCAAACCTCTGCAGAGGTTGGGGGTGGCATTCCCTCTGTGCTGCTTTCCCCAGAAGCTTCAGGGAGAAATGTGATCTCTTTAGCCTCCATTTCGTTAGCCTGCCCCCCCCCCACCTCCCTCCTTTCCATTCCACTGGTGTTCTTCCCGGCTGGAGGCCTTGGCAGAAATTACCACATGCCTTTGAAACCCTCTTTGGGTCTACGTGGTACCAGGTGAGGCAGTTAGTAGACAGGGTCCGGGGTAGCCCTGGCTGCCTCAATGTTACTATCCCTAAGGCCCCAGCTTCTGATCCTCTCCCTCTACATCCCAGCTGCTGGAATGGCAGCCCTCCACCAGCACACTCAGCTCAGGAAATTCATTTTCCATACGGAAGGGGCTCACCAACACTTCTTCCTCACTGGTTGGGGGTGAAGGGGTATAACAGAATAGCTTGAAGGAGTTTTTTTCAACTTGACCCCACCACTCCCACCACTCCTGCTGGGGACCCAGACTCTTCAGAAGGGGCCTCACCAGCACAGTTGAAATCTTGGCTTCCTTTTGCGACCTTGGTCCCGTCCATAAGTCATCTGACTCCTTCCTCATCTATAAAGTGAAGGTGCACTATCTACGAGTCAGCGTTATTATGACTCAGGCAATGAGCACGTAAAATTAATAGCCTTGCCCACTGGCTGTGGCTTTTCCTAGGGCGATCTCCGCTTTTCCTTCCTGGATTCTCCTGAGGGCCTGGAACACCAGGACTACCCAAGTCAAGGCACTTGAGAAGCCTGGGTTCTCACCCTGCTCCTCTCCTTCTGGGTAACTTAGTTTAAATGTTTCAACTTCCTACAGGGAAAAAATGTAGCTTGCCCTGAACGAGACTATGGTCCTCCAAAGATAAGCAGGCCTTTGGCTGCGGGGACCTGATAGGATTCCTTTAAATGGCAGAACGTCAGGGGAGAAGCAGTCCCTCAGAGAATGTCTCCAGCCAACCTCCCTTTTCTGTCCCTCTAGCTAAGTCCCTCCCACCCAGTTAGACCAGAGTGCTGCTTTCCAAAGTCCCCAGGGCTCCCTCTCAATTGCATAGTCATTGGATAAGGCTCAGGCCTTCAGCGTGCACTAACAGCTCCAATGAGAAACGCTGCCACACCCCCACCCTGGCCCCAGCATTCAAAAGGAGGCCACCAAGGAGCATGAGCTCTTGTGAGCACTAGTTTGCCTCCAACCACACGGGAAGAGAGGAAGTCTGAGTCCCAAAGGAAGAAGCCAGTCCCAGTCCTAGCGCCCTAGTGTAGGCGATTACTCCTGGCTCCTCTTCTGAAGTTGCTACTTTTAGAGAGAGAACAAGGACCCCTTTGAAAAGAATGAAGCAAGGTTTACACTGTATCAAATCTCTAGATTTGTATTTTACATCTCCTGTTTTAGGTTGGGTAGGGCAGTATGTACCAGCATTCAGAAGGTTGAGGCAAGAGTACGCCATATTCAAAGCCCTGAACTACACAGCAAGACACTTACTCTCTAAAATAATATACAGAAACAAAAAACAAACTCAGCATACATAAGACTTATGATTCTTTAAGGCAAGGTGGGACTTTGGTTTGTGTTTTGTTTTGATTTTTGAGACAGGGTCTCATGTAGTCAAGGATAACACTAAAATTCTAATTCCTGCCTCTACTTCCCCAGTGCTAGCACCTCCATACCTAGTTTTATGGGATGCCGGGGATGAACCCAGGGCCTCATAATCACCAGGTAAACACTACCAACTGTGGTGCATCCTCGGCCCTTCACTGCTTCTAAATGATCGTTTTTGTTCATGTTTTCTTACACTTTGTGTGCGTGTGTGCGTGTGTTATGTTTAGGCATGTATACCATTGGACACACATGGAGATCAGACAGTGGCCTGCCAGAATCAGTTGTCTTCTTCCTCCATGTGGGTCCCAGGGATTAACTCAGGCTTTGCAAGAGTGTCTTTACCCAGTGAGCCTCTTAGTTTGTGTACATTTTCATGTGTGAAGTAATGGGTTTAATGACAACATTTCCATCCACAAATCATTGTCCTTAGCTCATAGTCACCTTTATTACTTGCCCCATTCCTGCTCTTCCAGGCCCTGTTCCTTCCCCTAAATAGTCTCCTGCTGTTTTAATGGTGTGTGTGTGTGTGTGTGTGTGTGTGTGTGTGTGTGTGTGTGTGCAAAAATAGTGGTGCACACCTTTAATCACAGCACTTGGCCTGCTCTACTGAGTGAGTTCCAGAACTAACAGAGCTACACCTGCCTAGAAAAACAAATTAAAAATTCTATATTCTGCATTTTTCAGGTCTAGACCTTGCATAAAGAGATAATGTGTTACTTGTCTCTCTAAGTCAGTGCCTTTCACCTGACAGGATCATATACAGACTCAGTGTGTCCTTCCTGAACCCTGAGTGTTGGCCCCTAAAGCTCCCCTAGTGACATGCTCAAATCCCTTACTTAATTTTAAAAATGGGTGGTCTTGCGGCAGTGACGATGGCTCAGCAGGTAAAGTTGCTTGCAACAAAGCCTGGCTATTTGAGTTTCATCTCTGGATCCATAGAAGGAGAGAATCGACTGTGAATGTTGCCCTCTGACCTCCACACTTGAGTCTGATGCACACACATACACATGCGCTTAAACAAACAATGAAATGTAATGAAAATGAGTTACTTTTCCTATTGAGTCATAAGAAGTCCTTTCTTGTCAAAAAGATTATTTTATGTGTGCAGGGCTGAACGTGTCTGTATACTAACACACATGCAGGTCTCCAAGGAGGCCAGAAGAGGGTATTGAATCTTCTGGAGCTGGAGTTGCAGCTGCTATGGCACTGGGAAGCAAGCCCAGCTCATCTGCAAGAACATTAAGTGCTCTTAACCTCTGAGCCATCTCTCCAGCCCAAATACCTTTGTTCTTTGAGACAGGGTCTCTCTATGTGTGTGGCCCTGGCTAATCCAGAACTTGCTATGCAGACTAAGATGGCCTTGAGCTCACAGAGATCCACCTACCTCTAACTCCTGAGTGCTGGGATTAAGGGTAAACACCACCATAGCGGGTAAGAATTCTTTCCATGTGCACACATGAAGATCTGTATGTTTGGGAAATATTTTCTAGGGAGCTGCTTTCTTGCTCTCATAAAGGTACACAAGGGCATTTTGAAGACAGAAAACAAATCTTAGCTTCCTTTGTGGCTGGCGTTGTGTGTGAAGAAATCGTTCCTGACTGCGAAGACATTTCCAATGTGACCATCTGAAAAGCTGGCATTTTTTTTCTTTCTCACGTGCAGATTAAATGAACTAATTTTGTTGTATTTTTATTAGTTTTTTAAATCAGACCCAGTGAGAGGCCAGGTCCGTTGTTAAGGCAACCTTGTTCAAACCAGAACCTGAATAAAGTTACAAGCTCCTCAGTGCGCACGTGCGGGGGTGGGGTGGGGTGGGGGAGCGGCGGCAGAGAGCACAGCAGGGCAGAGAAGACATGGAATGGAAGGAGGGCACAAGGAACTGAGTATATCCCACACCCAAGTCCAAAGTCGTACTTCTGCTCTCACCTTCGTGTCCGTTCTCAAATCCTTTCCCCTCGTCACAGTTCTATACCACATCCATTAGCATCATGGTTACAGAGCACCCTGCTCCCAGTCAGCCCACCAAGGAATTCCGAAGCACATTCACACACACTGAGCTTGAGAACTTAGACTTGGCACAGCCAAGCCCTTAGAGCTTGCAGTCTTCCTCCTGAGATCTGCCCACATTTCCACAAGGCCCACACTGACACCCACACCTATTTGGCTTTAGAACAAGTTCTGCCTCAGAGTGGTCTCTAGGACTGAGATGGGTGCTCTCCCGCATCCAGTCTGGGCCACACCAGCGTTACTCCTTGTGGGTAGGTCCTCCCACAGGAGGTTGAAGCAGGTTGAAATCTGGGTCCTAGTGAGCTGCATAACTCTGACATGGGAGAGCCTACTGTCAGCCCACATAGGCCCATTGCAACTTCCGCAAGACATGGATCCCATACTGCAGAAAACCTTGGGATGAGGGCTAGGGGGTTCAGGGTTAACAGGTCAACTTTATTCCTCAGGGTGAGGTGCCCAATTGTGCAGTTGGCCTAGAGGCCTCTGGAACAGAGGCCTGATTGGGCTCGGCTGGCTCGGAAAGCAGGTGAGGTGCATTCCCCCTCCCCCAAGCTCCTCGAGTCCTCCCAGAACCCCTGTTTGTGCTTCGGTTTAATAGCCCTGCAAACGGTCCCACTACACTGCAGGCAAGAATGGAAGCAGACATGCAACCTTTGGAGGAAACAACTTTTCATAGTGAATTGAGGAGCTATTTACCCCAGGCTGTTCCCAGATGCTTTTCAAAATTCCTTTCCGTTTTGTATCTCTGGGAATCAACCCCAGGGCTTTGCATGCCGGGTAATTACTCTTCCAGTACATCCCAACCCCATATAAGCCCTGAATCTCTCTCTCTCTCTCTCACACACACACACACACACACACACACACACACATGGCTTGATAGGTAGATGACATAGATAGCTCGAAGATATTTTCCCCTAGTGTGTGGCTTATTCTATTATTGTGTTATTTTTAAACAATATTTATCTTTATTTGGTAGGTTTACTTCTCAGTAGTTATTTTCTGCTGTTTCTGATGTACTAGAGTCAGTTCCACACACTAGGCCAGCACCCGCCACAGAGTAGAAACCTATCTTTTTCTCTTTTTTAAATTCTTCCTTCCTTCCTTTCTTTTTAAAAGATTTATTTATTTATTTATTGTATGTATATGAGTACATTGGACTGTCTTCAGACACACCAGAAGAGGGCATTGCATCCCATTACAGATGGTTGTGAGCAGCCATGTGGTTGCTGGGAACTGAACTCAGGACCTCTGGAAGAGTAGTCAGTGCTCTTAACCACTGAACCATCTCTTCAGCCCCTCTTTCTTTCTTTCTTTCTTTCTTTCTTTCTTTCTTTCTCTCTCTCTCTCTCTCTCTCTCTCTCTCTCTCTTTCTTTCTTTCTTTCTTTCTTATTTTTTTTGTTTTTTGGTTGTTGGTATTTTTGTTTTTGTTTCGTTTTGTTTTGTTTGAGACAGTTTCTCTGGGTAGCCCTGGCTGTCTTGGAATTCTCGCTGTAGACCCGACTGGTCTTGAACTCACAGAGGTCCACCTGCCTCTGCCTCCCGAGTGCTGGGATTAAAGATGTGCACTGCCACCACCCGGCTGTGAATCTTATTTTAGTAGTAGTCCTGTTGTTGTTTGTGGTTTTATTTAGTTTTCTTGAAGCAGTGTCTCACTAGGCTGCCTTAGAACCTGTTGTATGGTCCAAGGTATTCTCAAACTTGGGCTCTTTCTGCCTCTACCTCTCAAGTTTTCTGCCGTTCTTAAACGAAGTTCAGCTCAAAGTGTCCTTCTCTGGTGCATTGTCTTTGTGTTGTCAAATTTCTCAAATCTTTGTCTAATCAATAATCACAAACATTCTCCTATATCTTTTTCTAGAAGGTCTGTATTTTTAGGTTTAACTGTATTTTGGTCGGTGAACTGTTTTGAATTGAATCTTGCAGATATTACACATAAAATATACATCTACATGCTCCACCAGGCAGGTGTCTAATTATTCCATCAACATTTGTTGACAAGACTGTAAGGTCTCCATTAATCTGCCTTGGAGAGATTTTCGGCTATAGCTATCTCAATCTATTTCTGAACTCTCTTTCACTCTTCCACTGACCTATGTACCTATTATAGATCACCAATATTATTGGAGACCAATATATTATTTGTACTGTTATCATTACTATTATTATTTAAAATAGAGTCTCATGTATCCCAAGCTGGTCTTGAACTCCTGATTCTCCTGCTTCTGCCTGTCAAATGCTAGGATCACAAACATGCATCACTTTATTAGTTCAATTTATCTTGATGTTCAAGCACACAAAGTATGCACTAGTAACACAGGATAACTTATGGGAGTTAGTTCTCTCCTTCCACCTTGAAAGTCCTGGGGATTGGCCTTGGATCTTCAGTCTTGGTAGTAAGAACCTTAACTCATTGAGCCATCTCTCCAGCCTCCTTTGTTAGAGATTTTGCTTTCGTTTT
Source organism: Uromys caudimaculatus (assembly GCA_028551405.1). Classification (NCBI taxonomy): domain Eukaryota; kingdom Metazoa; phylum Chordata; class Mammalia; order Rodentia; family Muridae; genus Uromys; species Uromys caudimaculatus. Next base: position 5,309,861 of record CM052703.1, read on the forward strand.
TAAGTGTGTGTCTCTGTGTGTGTGTGTGTGTGTGTGTGTGTGTGTGTGTGTGTGTGTGTGTGTGTAGGGGGTATGTGCACATAAGTGAAGATGGCCTAGAAGGCCAGAAGAGGATATCAGACTCCCTGGAACTAGACTTGCAGGCAGTTATGTACTGCCCAACATGGGTTCTGGGAACTCCTTTGCAAGAGCTATAACTGCTCTGAACAACTGATGCATCTTTCTAGTTCCCCCCAACTTCTTTTTATTTTACATATATATATATATATATATATGTAATTTTGATCTCTTCATCTCTTTACTCTTGTACTTATTTGTGTCTTGTAGGCATTTATAGACAAAAGTTTTTTTTAAAAAAATATTCAGTCTGATGGTCTCTGCCTTTTAACTTGGGTATTTAGACCACTTATATTTAGTCTGAGTATCAACTGGTTAGGTTTAAGTCTTTCTTATTGTTTTCTGTTGTTACTATTGGGTTTTTTGTTTGTTTGGTTGATTGGTTGGTTGGTTTGGTTTTTTTTGGGGGGGAGGAGTTGTTTTTGTTTTTGTTTTTTTTCCTCCTGGCGTCCTGGAACCCTCTGTAGACCAGGCTGGCCTTGAACTCACAGAGGCTCATCTGTCTCTGCCTCCCAAGTGCTGGGCTTCAAGATGTGTGCCACCACCACTCAGCTGTTGGTTGTTTTTTTATTTGTCATATTTTCTCTTTGTTCCTTTTTCCTTTATTTTACTCTTCCTTTTGGTTATTTGAATATTTTTATGTTTTTATTTTGTTGCCTTTGCTGGCTTGCTAGCTTTGTTGTATAATTTAGTGATTACTATAGGGTTTACTTTATCTTTATTAAATAAAACAATCATATCTTCTATACAAGTAGTATAAGACCCTTGCAGTAATATATTCCTACTTCTTCTCATCCAGTCTTTTGTTACTATTAAGTAATTTTTAAATTTGATATATTACCAATGTTATGAGCCCAATGCATTGTTTGTATTTTTACTTAAAATGATCAAATAGCTCTGAAATATTACACAAGGGAAATCTGGTATTGTATTTCTTTGGGTAGATGTGAATTTATAGCTGATATAATTTTACTTCTGCTCGATGGGATGTCTTCCACTTTTCTTGCAATATTGGTTTTTAAAAGTTTCAGCTTGTTTTTAAAGGTTTCACTTGTAAACATGAGGCCCCTGAGTTGGGTCTCAGAACCCACGTTAAACAAAACATGGCTAAACAAAACAAAGCTTGTTCATTCTTGTAATCCCATTGCAATAGAACCAGAGGCAGATAGGTCCTGGTTCTCACTGGCCAGCTAACCTAGCCTACTTGGTGAGGAGGTAGAGACCCTGTCTCAAAATGCAAGGTGGATGATGCCTGAGGAACGGCACTCCAGGTTCTCTCCTGGTGCACACAAACACACACAGAGGGCTGGGGAGATGGCTCCATTGGTAAAGTGCTTTCCTTTCATGAGGGCCTGAGTTTTATCATTAGCACCAGGACCCACAGAAAAGCAAGATGTAGTCTCATGCATCTGTGACCACAGCACTGGGAAAGAAGAACAGGAAGTTTCTGGACTTGCTGGACAGGTAGGTGAGACAAATGGATGAATCTCAGCTTTCATTCAGTGAGACCCTAATATCTGACCTACACACACACACACACACACACACACACACACACACACACGGGGGCACACATACACAGAGGCACACATACAGAGAGAGAGAGAGAGAGAGAGAGAGGGGGGCACACATATACACATATATGCACACATATACACACATATGTACACATGTACACACACACATACACACACACATGGGGAGGCACACATACACAGAGGCACACATACACACACAGAGAGAGAAAGAGTGAGAGAGAGAGAGGCACACATATACACATATATGCACACATATACACACATATGCACACATGTGCACACTCGTGCACATACACACACTTTACTTTTTAAAGCAATTGTTAGTTCATAGCAAAATTGAGCTGAAGGTATAGGCATTTTCTACACACTCTCTTAGCCCATATATATATATGCATACGTCCCTCCACAGTGGTACATTGACTACAACTGACAGATCTGCATAGGCATCCTGTTTCCACCCAAATTTACTCTATAGAACACACAGCTGGTAAGGTCCTCTCTTATCTGTTTTATAGACAAGGTCTTACTAGGTAACTCATGCTGGCCTGAACTTCATGATTCTCCTGCCTCAGTTTCCCAAGTGGGGGATTCATTCTATGGATGTGGACAAATGTGTAATGCCATGTCTCTAACACTATAAGTTCATAGACAACAACTTCACTGCTCTGAACTTTGAACTTTTGGGCAATGCCTGCTTTCCCTTCCTTCTCTCTCAGCTCCCGGAAGCTGCTGGTTCTTTTTCTGTCTCCCCTCTCGTATCCTCTCCTGGATACCAAACAGCTGGAATGGTATAATACACGCTTCCTTCACTGGCTTCTGTCACTTAGGGATATACACCTAGCATCTTCTATATCTTCTCATAGCTTCATCGCTCTTCTCTAAGATTCATGTTTATTTTTATTTTGTATATTTGGTGGTTTGACTGCATGTGTTTGTGTACTGCTTCTGTACGGTGCCTGCAGAGGCCAGAAGAGGGTGTCAGATTCTTTGAGAACTGGAGCTACAGGTAGTTGTGAACCACCACGGGGGTACTGGGAATCAAACCTAAGTCTGTCAAAAAAGCAGCCAGTGAGTGCTCTTAACATCTGAGTCACCTCCTCTCCTGACCTGGTCTTTTCTCTTTAATATAGGCTATTCTATCTATTCTGTCAGCTTGAGATGCTGTGGTTTGTCCCTTCACCTTCTGAAGGTCACTTGGATTGCTTTCAAGTTTTTGCTGTTTTGCTGTGGCTCTCCCATGACTGAAGCTTCCACAAGCATTGTATATGAGTCTTTTTGTTGTTTGTTTGTTTTCAGCTTGAGTTTGTATGTTGTCGAGGCTGGCCTTGAAGTCAGGGCCTCTTGAGTTCTGGGATTACAGTCAAGTGCTACCACACCCAGCTCTAAAAAAGTTTGGATAAAGAAGAAGAAAAGGAAGCACCTGCCCTGGGCAGGTTGGCCTGTCCTCCCAACATTTTCCACTACAGTCACTTGCACGCCGGAGCCCCTCCCCAGAGATGAAGGTTTGAGAAGGAAGTCTCTATTCTCCTTAGGGCCATCCTTGAACAAATCTATTTCCTTCCACTAACTTTTTCCTCCCAGGAGTTGGGTAGAGCTTTGAGCAGGTCAAACCTCAGATTCAAATTCCAGCCACCTAAGTCTCTCCTCCCCCCACCCCCACCTCAGGGGCTGACAAGCAGCTTCCTTCTGTCCTCCAGGCAGTAGTGGCAGCTATCATGGCACTGACTCAGCTTCTTTCTCCTCTCTCAGGGACGGACAATATTTTATAGCCTGTGGCTCTCCCATTGTTTGGACAGGAAAATAAGTCTGAAATCTGCCATACTTTGTATGTCGGCAGTGAAAATCTGTATATTTTATTTAATGCCCTTGGGACAAGATAAGGCTCATTGGGTGTCCATTCCCTTCAGTAGGTTGCCAGAGCAGATCCTGAGACACACCACAGGACAGAAGCAGACACCCACAGCCAAACAGTGGATGGAGCTTGGGAACTCTTATGGAAGAACAGGAGGAAGGATTACACGCCCCAAAAGGGACAGGAACTCCACAAGAAGACCATCAGAATCAACTAACCTGGACCCTTGCGAGTCTCAGAGTCTGAACCACCAACCAAAGAACATGCATGGGCAGGACCTAGGCCTCCTCTCACTTATGCAGCAGATATGCAGCTTGGTCTTCATGTGGGTCCTGAACAACTGGAGCGGGGGCTAATCCCAAAACTGTTGCCTATCTGTGGGATATGTTCTTCTAGCTGGGCTGCCTTGTCTGGCCTCAGTGGGAGAGGAAGCGCCTAACCTCAAAGAGACTTAAGGTGCAGGGCTCGGGAGCAGTGGGGGGTGGGGGGAGAAGAAGGGGGGATGCAAGAGTGCAGAGGTGGGGGAAGAATACCCAGGGGGCCCCATCTGCTCATAGAAGGGGATGGGGGAAGAATTGTGGGAGGGGGTGACAGGGAAGGGGGCATTGAGCAGAATATAAAGTGAGTAAGTAAAAAACATAAAATTAAATTTAAAAAAAAAGAAGAAGAAAAAGTCTTGCTCAGCACCCCAGTCTTCTGGAATGTTCCAACATTCCCAGGACCTGTGCTTCCCTTCCCTCAGAAGTCTGAGCCAGAAGAGCAGCTGAGGCAGAGCCCTCAGGTCCAGATTGCTCCAGAGTTGGTAGGTAGTCTCTAGCCTTCTCCCCTTCCGGACTGCCCTCTGCTGCTCCTGGTGGGTGGGGCTGCAGATCCTCTGCTGGCTTTGCCCAAAGGACCTGGGCTTTTAATCACACGCAGACCTGCTTATTAACATTTTTCTTTCCTTCTCCAGGCCCTTCCTGGAAACACTTCCCATCTCCACTGCAGACTCCGCCCTTTTCCCTCTCCATAATTAAAGTTGTCACTTCCTAAAGTGGAAGGCCTGCCTCTGCAGGGCTCCAGGACTCCAGCAAAGCATGTGAGCTAATCCTGGTGTGACGTCACAACAGGCTGCTGCCTCTGACCCCACCCGAAAGCTAAGTGTTGGCCCAGCGTGTTCCTCGGCTTTCCAAGTCTGCCCCAGCTCCCTTTGCACAACTGGAACTGCCTGGGCTGCTGGGCAGAAAAATGAATGGAAGCCATAAGCATCTGTAAGCAAGTCAGTTGTCTGAGGCAGGGGCATTGACCCACAATCACTACCAGCGCTACTCAGATCTAAAGATCAGAATCTTCTCTGAGTCTCTGCTGGGTTTGACACAGCCATGTCGCAAGCAGACATGACCGCCCATGCATTTTAGTGCTGTGTGTGTGTGTGTGTGTGTGTGTGTGTGTGTGTGTGTGTGTGTGTGTGTGGGTGTGGGTGTGGGTGTGGGTGTGGGTGTGAGTATACGCACAGAAGGACCCCAGGAGGCCAGAAGAGGAACTGCTGGAGTTATAGCGTAAGCCACCTGATGTGGGTGCTGGGACTAGAACCTGTGTTCTCTACAAGAAAAAAAGTACTCTTAATTGCTGAGCTCTCACACAGACATACTCACACACACTGTGCTCACACACACTCTCACACACATATACACACATATACATAATCATAGAGTCACACACACAGTCTCACATACACATTCACATAAATACACATACACACATTCACACACAAATACATATACATACATGCAATCACATACAGTCGCACACAGTCACACACAAATGCGTATATATATACACACACACACACATACCTACACAAATACATACACACACATACATGCAATCACATACAGTCACACACACAATCTCACATGCACAATCACATACAAATGCACATACATACATACAGTCACACATATTCACATACAAATATACACACACATGCACACACATATATACACACACACACACACACAGAAATGTATACATATACATACAGGTAGCAGCCTGTTGTGACTTCACACCAGGATTAGCTCACATGCTCTCACATACATTCACACTCACAATCACACACAAATACACACCCACAGAGACACATACACACACACACACATTGTTGTCTGTTTTAGATAGTAATCCTCCTAAGAGCAGTGGGCCATCTTTGGTTCTGTCTAGCGGCATCCACAGTGCTGACATACAGTAGGGACTGATATACAGTAGGTGAGATGGGTCATGAGGAGCTGGGTTTGAGATATCTGTACAAAGAAAAGAGCACAGAACTGGGGCTAGAGATGGCTCAGCAGTCCTGAGCACCAGCACCAGGTGACTCAACTGTAGCAACCCACGCTCTGGGTATCTGACACCCTCTGCTCTTCTCAGGGTCCTGCACATAAACTCACACATAGACATACATACATAATCACATAATTTAAAAAAATATTCAAAAGAGAGAAGAGAGAGAGCAAAAGTCAGCTGCAGCCATTATTTACATATATAAAACTTACCATTGAGCTTTGAGGAAGCCTCAGGAAATATTAACTGAAGGGAGCTGGCCTGACAGTGGAGTTAAGGGAAGTCTTCACAGATAAAATGACTCTGCTGAGAAGCGTGGAACTGGACTAATTTCAGTTAGAGGAAGACTAGAAAAACTGTTCCAAGTAGCAGAAACAACCCGCGCAAAGGTCCTGTGGCTACCAAAGGCAGCTGTGTGTGTGGCAGGTTGCATTTTCCAAAGATGGCTGCCTGGTGTGAGCCACTTCGTGGCTTTTCCCATACAAATGACATTATACTCATCCATCACAGGGTGCAGAGCCATGCTTTCCTCCTTTCCATGTAGGCAAGCCTGTGACCACAGCAGATATCATGCTAAGTACTCATCCCTTTTTTCTCATTTTCTTGCAGCCAAGCCTCTGTGCTGGGAGTCAGTCTCACTGCCACACGGAGATTCTACTGACAGAACTGACAAAGAGAGCTGCTTCGGGTGACTCCAGCCCTTGAGCCACTGCAACAGGTGCCAACGGGAACAACCAGGTCCAAGTTGAAGATCTGCAAACAAAACGGTGTCATCATCGTATTAAGCCCGTAAGTGTTGGTGCGATTTGTTCTGTGGTTGCGGATAACCACACATGGGGACCAGAGAGGAGGTCAGTGGGAAAGAACACAGACACTCAAGGAAGGAAAGGGAGCCAGGGCTGAGACAGACCTCGTACCAAACCCAGCGATGCCAGAAGAGACACTGCTGTGGGCACTGATGCCACTTCCGGCCTTTCTTCACACCTCAGCTGACATCCCTGCCCAGGGCATGCCGCCACCACTGTACTCAAGGGCCCTCCTAGATCGCACAGCCTCAGAGGCTGAGTTAGGCTTCGGGGAGCAATGAGCCTGAGTGAAGGGCCACAGAAGAGATGTTCGTTATGGGTTTAAGCCCCCGGGACACTGCTGTTCCCGCCCACTGGATTCAGGTTCCATTCCTAAGGTAGAGAAGTAGCAGAAAAGTCAGACTTCCACAATGTTTTTCTTATCAAGGCAGGGACAAATTCTACCCCTCACAGGCTTGTCACTAACTACAACCTTAGTGCTGGCCTGGCCCAGAAGAGGCAACAGTGCTGGTTAGCCCTACAGGCTTTGCTCTCGCTCTCTCCCTTTCTCTCTGCCATCTTTCTATTTTATTATGTGTAAGTGACAAATCGTTTTGTATATATAAATCTGTATTATCCAATACGGTGTTTTTAGTAGGGCTGACCGGAACCTGCTTGACAGTCTTCTGCTGCCCAACCCCAGGGCTGTGTGAACTCAAACATTTGTACATTATGAAGTGTACATGAAATGATCAGTTAAGTCTGCTCAGCATGTCAGTCACATCCACTATTTGTCCTTCCTTCATGATGAGGCTATTTATAATCCCATTAGTTATTTTGGAATACATTCCTCTGACGTTCTCCACATGTGCTTTGTGGCAAGCACCCACCCATCCCCAACAAATAATTAAATGTAAAATATAAAGAAGCACGAGACGTTTTGTCTTTAATTTGAGCTACCTTGCTGTACAGCACTTGTCCCTGAAGCCCTGTGTCAGGCTCAACTCTCTGAGCTCTGTCAGGGGCCCACTCTCGCTGTCCAGGTCCATTGTCACTGTCTCTGCCCACTGTCACTGTCCCCGCCCACTCTCACTGTCCCCACCCACTGTCACTGTCCCCGCCCACTCTCACTGTCCCAGCGGATGATTCTCACTGTTTTTGCCCACTCTCAGCTCTCTCCCTCATTGGGTTCTCTACTTCCCAGAGTGCTTTTGCCTCAGCTTCTATGTTTAACAGAGACAGTTCAGTATTTGTCTTTCTAGGCTGGCACCTTTCCTTTTCCATTGTGTTCTATTGTGTGAGGTGCTGGGGCCTGAACTTAGGGCCTCAGGCAGGCAAGATGAGGTCTCTACATCCCCAGCTCCCACAAAATGGTGCTCTCTAGATGGATCCAGCGTTTGTAAGTAACACAATTTTTTGTTTTTTTTTCTCAAGGCCGAACAGCATTCTGTTACACACACAAGCCACATTTTAAGAATATCGTCATGCATGAATGAACACTTAGATTGATTCTACATCTTAGATATTGTGAGTAAGGCTTGGATTTGTCACGTTGTTGTGACAAGACGCCTGATGAAAACCAGCTTAAGGAGAGGAAAGTTTTGTTTAGCTCAAGGGTTTTAAGGGCGTGGCCCACTGTGGCAGGGTGAGGGCCTGGTGAGGGGCGTGGGAGGGGAGAAATGGCAGCTGGTCAGGGTGTGAGCAGTCAGGAGGCATGGAGATGAAGCTGGTGTTTCAAGCACTCCTCCTTCACCTTTGGTCTGGGACGCCAGCCCGTGGAACTTGCTGCCCACCTTCAGGTTGGGTCTTCCTAACCCAGTCATTCCTTTCTGGAAACTCCCTCACATACACGCTTAGAGCTGTGTTTCCATGGCGATTTCAAGCCTAGTCAAGTTGACCATGAAGACAAACGGGGCAGTATTCCAGTGACCGAGGACTCCATTGCTGCTGCGTATTGAGATCTCTCTTCAACACGCTGGTCCAATCTTCTTCTTCTAGGCCAGAAGTGGGGTTGGCAGATACCACGATGACTTCTCTGAAGGTCTTTCATACTGTGTCTTTACCTGTTCAAGTCCTTGGTCTGGTGGTTCGGTTTTTTGACCCAATGTCCAAGACACTTTGGGAGTAAATTTGTAATCTTTGTCTCCCCACTGACAACTGTTCTCTGTTCTTTACTGCACATGCCCAGTCCCTGGACGCTGGCTGGTGCTCTCCTACACAGTGAGGAGGATCTAGAATAGAGAGGGAATAATGGACAAGCAACGGCCTGGGCTGTGGAGGCCACAGCTCTGTACCCCCATCATCTCCTATATATCTGGATAACCCTTCTCGCTTCACTTGCCTGAGTGATCACAGCTTTCTGGGAACACTGGGCTACACCTCAGCCTCAGAAGCCCAAGGTCTTACTGACCTAAGCCAGTCACGGCAGGCTTAGGAATTGTGAATACTGCCAAATGAACGCTCTTAGTTGGACCAATGTGTTCTGAGGGGAATCTGTTGGAGAACCTCTCAGAAGGTTCTCACTGCGCATGAAAGGTCTCAGGACCTTCTCCGGGATTGCTTAATGTATGGTTTCGTTTTCCTGTGACTCACAGTCAGCTTGATCAGGGGGAGATCTAAGTAGGAGAACAAGGAAAGCTACAGTACAGAGTTGGGCAACTAAGTTACTGAGTGCTGCAACACCTCAGCTCTGTCCTCTCTAGGAGAAATAATACACACTTGCATTGCTTCAGGAACTCACATTCACTTTCTACTACTCGGGACTCAGTTTTCCTAACTGAGACAAGTCCTGTTGTGAACTCTTAGAGCAGAAGCTGAGGGAGAGATATTGACATTATGAACACCGCTGACATACCAGGCATCCTGGTAAATGCTTTCTAGTTCATCTTTGAAACAAAGTAGTGTTGTTTGTTTGTTTATTTGGAAACAAGCCAGACTTGAAATTACTGTATCGCTGAGGCTGGTCTTGAACTCTCACCTGATCTTCCTGCTTCCCACCTTCCAAGTGCTGGGATTACAAGTGAGTGCCCACCATATCTGGCTGCATAGCAGTTTTAAGACATAGCTGCAGGGATGACTGAAGCCTGGAGAGATGACTCAATGGTTAAGAGCCTTGGCTGCTTTTCCAGAAAAGTGGGATTCAATCCCAGCACCCACATGGCTGCTAACGACATTCTGTAACTCCAGTTCCAGGGGATCTGACATTCTCTTCTGGTCTATACCAGCACTGCAAGCACACAGCGCACAGACACGCATACAGGCAAAATACCTATACACACAAAATAAAAATAATCGTTTTTAAATGCATGGCTGCAAATACTTCAATGCACTTCCTATTAGAGGGGGCTCTATGTCCCTTCTTGGACCAGGTGGTCCTGTTAGTGAGGTCAGTTCTCTATATCTGTGCATTCCTCACCACAGGTGGAGAACATGTTTTTAAAATTGCACCAAGCCAAGGGGTAGAGCGATGGAGTGCCTGTCTAGCATACACAGTGCTGTGGGACTGAGATCCAGCACTGCAAAAGAAAAACGGTGCTGAACATGCACCAGCATTCTCTCCTGATATCACTCCCTGCACAATAGAAGACAGTGATGGGATGCTTCATATAGCATCCTCCTTGTCCTTGAACCCAGGGTCCTTCTGCCTCCTCCTTCTGAATACTAGAATTGCAGCCACTATCCGTGTCCCCTGACTGTACTAGGTATTAGGTAGTAGTTGTAACCTAGACATGACTTAAAGTCACGAGAGGATTGTGTGAGTATACACAAACACGGCTCTGTGTTATTCTAGTTACTTCTATTTATTGTTTTAAGAAAGCACTTGCTGTGCAGCCCAGGCCAGTCTTACCCTCTTGGGCTGTCCTGTTTTCTGCCCAATTTTCCAACCCTGCTCACCCTGGAGGCAAGCCAAAGGAGTAGTGGTGGAGCACTGCCTCGGAGTACTCTAGTGACTGGGCCATCTCCTCGGCCCTTCCTACAATTTTTTAATAGGAGTGAGTGTGCATTATTTCACAACCCAAGTCAGGGCCAAAGAAACAGAAAGAGAGCAGACACTGGCCCAGCTCTACCACTTCCTAGTCATGTGACCATAGTAGAGTCTTGATGTTTCTGACACTCCACTTGTCTCCGCGGGACAGATAACTCCAGCTCATGCAGTTCAGAGGATGCCGGGAAGTACTCTCATTGACCACTGATCACTCTCAACTTTCAACTGCACACAAGGACAATGGACCTGACCTCTTAGTGATTTGTGAAAGAAAGGGTTAACATCCTGGAAGGTGACTTCTGACTTGTAGTTCCTGGTAAAGCAAATCCCCCCCAAGAGCTGGGTCAAATGACACCAGGATTTTCTTTCCAAACCTGCAGCAAATGGGAGTAGGCGCTTTCCAGGAGGAGCTGGGTGGGACTGGATTTCTTCCAAGTTGCCTTAGGCCACAGGGTCTTAGTCCTTTGTTCTCCTAAACAAAGCAAGGGCCAACCGAGCTACACAAAGAGAGACTTTCACCTGTGGAGGGTACAGGTCCCTCCCCCTACAGCGACTGGCTTTGCTGAATAAATGGGAGGAATGAATGAATGACAGGGAGAAGGAGGGTGTGGGGTCTCCTGTCAGTCCAGACAATCACCCCAGTCTCCTCCTCCTCTTTCTGTTCTCCTCCTGATCCACTCCTGTCCTCATTTTTAACTGAGCCTGGGGAGGGGCTCTCCAGAAGTCTCTCATCGTCATCGGGACTATCTGCCCTAGGCTTGGAAAACAAACCCTTTGGGATTATACCAGAGACGATACTGATATGTCAGGTAGCTAGATACGAATGGCTGCATACAGGTCCACGTTGATCCATTGGCAATGTCAGGGAATGCATCTTAGGAGGAAGGCAGCCTCCTCTTGCAGACCAAAGCCTTAGAGACTCAGTCTTTGTGGCTCTCTGTTTGAGTACCCTTGTCTGGGGCCTAAGAGATTAGAATATTAGGGAAGATTTGTTACGAAATGCATGGAACAGGCTTGTTCTACAGCCTTAGACACCCCACACACACACACCTCACTCTGCCCCCAGGAAAAATAAAAACCCAAGAGGCAAGCAGTCAGAGATAGTGGACACTACTCTGGTTGCTGAAAATACCGTGGCTTGCCCAGCTTCCTGGCTGAGGACGGACTTAATGCGCTTTGGGGAACCTACTGAGTGGTCTTCCTTGTTCCTCGCTAGCGGCTGTAGATGTGACTCATGCAGATCTCGATGGAAGTGCTAAGCAGTTTCATGATCCCTGTCTGCTTCTTTGCTATGTCTGAGCTGTCTTATTTATGCTTAGGGCTCAGTGGCTCATTCTGCAGAGAATCATCTGCCTTCCTGGGAATCAGAGCAACCAAACAGTGACGCACACATAGCATTTAGTCGGGAGTAGAATTTTGAATCCATGCTCCTTCCTCGGGAGGACGACTTGTTGTGATAAAAATGGATATTTTTAGTTTCCCAGGCATGGTCATACGGTGAAACTAAAGGTGAGGTGGGCAGGACTGCTATTGACCCCACTCTCAGTGATTCTTGCAGGGCTGTTGACCCCGCTCTCAGTGATTCTTGTCAGAGCTGGGAGAGTGGATGGCTCTGAGTGAGTACCTGGCTAGCATGCAAGGAGCCCTTGCTCAGTCCCCAACACTCCTCAATGACAATAAGTGATCCTGTGTATGTCCGCCATCCAGGGAAGGGAAAATGAAAGCTATGAAGTAGAAAAGATTCGTCCACAGGCTTAGCAAAGGAAAAGAGACAAAATTGGAGGTCTGTACTCTCTGCCTTCTTCCCCCTTCCTTGTCTTCCTTCTACAATTGAAGAAATAGAATCCCACCATGACAAAAACAAGACCACACACACACACACACACACACATACACACACGTATACACATGAGGAAAACATGGCTTCTCCTCACCCCATGGCATTAGAACTCAAGAAGCTGAGGCAAGAGGATTCTGAGTTACAGGCCAGCCTGGGCTGAATAATGTGACTTTGTTTAAAACCAAACAGACAAACAAAACAAACCCTGGCATGATGGCTCACAACTGTACTCCCAGCAATTGCAGAGGCAGAGGCAGAGGCAGAGGCAGAGGCAGAGGCAGAGGCAGAGGCAGAGGCAGAGGCAGAGGCAGAGGCAGAGGCAGAGGCAGAGGCAGAGGCAGAGGCAGAGGCAGAGGCAGAGGCAGAGGCAGAGGCAGAGGCAGAGGCAGGAGGATTGCCACAATTTTGAGGCCACTTTGGTTAGTTAGTTCTAAACTAGTGTTGGCTATAGCATAAGGTCCTACTTCAATTTTCTTCTCCCTCAGAAAAAGATCAGAACCAGCAAATCTGGACTGGCGCGGGTTAATCCTCTGGCAGGCTTTGTGGACCGAATTTGGAGAATAAGACAGTAGGTCTTTTCTCTTTTCTCTTCTCTTCTCTTCTCTTCTCTTCTCTTCTCTTCTCTTCTCTTCTCTTCTCTTCTCTTCTCTTTTCTTTCTTTCTTTCCTTTCTCTCTCTCTCTCTCTCTCTCTCTCTCTCTCTCTCTCTCTCTCTTTCTTTCTTTCTGCTTCTTTTGTTCTCTCTCTCTTTTTTGGAATGATTCTGGCCAAATCACAATTGCTTAGTTTCCTCTTAGTCTACCTCCAGAGCAACAAAGCCACATCTGAAAGCCAAAGCTTGTTCATTCCTGAGCTTGCTTGAGCCCTCAAAGCAGGGCTTCACAGTTGTGATATCCCCAAAACCTCGGTAAGCCCACACCCCAGCCTTACTGTGCAGGCTGATTTGCGTAAGTGAGCGATAAACAGCCAAGATTCCTGACACAAACCCCAAGCACTTCCAAACACACTCAGGAATTCTGCCCTGAGCAACTGCAGCTTCCGACTGCAGATCCACACACTGGGCAAATGCCTGTCTGGATTCTTTACCACTTCTGCTGGAAATTCCATGGCCAGATGTCTCTCTCCAGCAAGCCACCATAAACCCTAGAAGGTTAAAGCCACTGTATGACACGCTGTTAATTTACTAGATCAATTACCAGAGGTTAGGGTAGTCAGTCAAAAGAAGTATAGCAACAGAGTTCCCAGGCTGACTGCAGCCAGATGGGACTACAGGCATCATTTTTAAGAGTCTGAGAAATTCTGAAAGGGCCATGATCCCTGATTCATAGAGCCCCTGTCAATCACCAAGGGAGGAGCTAGATGACAGTCAGCACCCATCCCGGCTCTGTTTAACGACTACTTTCAACTATGCTCACCATGTTCTCAGTTGGCGATTCGTTGTACAGGAAGTGTCAGTGATAGGCGCGTACAGAAGCAGCTAGCACAGCAGGCTGGGTCAGTAATTTACAGCCGCAGCTACAATCAAAGTCACCTAGAAATGGAGCTGGTAGGAGACGACAAAGGCTAATCCCTTCCAACCTACAACCTAGTGCCTCCCGCTCTCCTGGGATGCAGCCTGGGTGTGTTAACTTATTTGTTTGTTTGTTTAGAAAGCTTGTGATAAGCACTAACGTTTTTAACATCCTTCAAGTAAGTGGGGATGGAAGTGTTGGTGGCCTATAGCACATCCACTCCTATTCCCAGCTCCAGGGCAGGAGTTCTCTTGTGTATATTGTAAATGAAGCAACAGAAGGTCAGAAGACTTTAAGTCAATTGTCTAAGTTACTAAGTACAGACCTACATAAAAATCCATCATTCCTTAGACTCAGAGTTCAGCAAAATGAATCACTTAGCTTAGCAGAGTAGCAGAAACACCTGTGTCTACTTTTCTTCCCGAGAAAAAGTCCTAGCCTGCCCCTTCCTTGAAGATCCTTCGGTTCTCGGTATTTCTGAAGGAGCTTTCCCTACCTGTCTCTGACTCCAGTCAGCTCCCAGTCCTGTCATGTGCAGGACCTCGTGCTGTGCGGTGAGCATCTGCCTACTTCTCTGTCTGTATGCCTCAGACGATGTCCTCTCACATCTAGTGAGGCACCTGGCTTATACCCATACTCAACACAAGTCTATGCATGAATTGACAGATGGGCAGATAGAGGGAGGGATGGAGGACTGCAGACTGAAGTAACTCGCAAGGAGCCAAAGCAAGAAAAATGAGGGTACAACTAAAACATTAGAATTCTTAGAAAGAAGAATTACTTAACAAATGGAGGGCTCTTTGAGGCAGTGACTGAGGCTGACAGCAAGTACAATTCACGGTGTAAGTATGTGAGGCCTCTGATGTCTCTAAGGGAGCATTCAGGTTCTCCGTGATTGAATGATGGCTTACACTCCGTGACAATGCTCATAACAGTCCTACTTTAGATGTTTGTCTTGATGCATGTTTTATTTTGCCAAGCCCAGCCTTGGACTTGATATATTGCAATGATGACCTTGGACTTCTGATCCTCCTGCCTCCGCCTCTCAAATGCTGGTATCGTGAGCGAGCACAACTGTACCCCATCCATGCTGTGCTGGGGATGGCACGCAGGAGCTCATGCTTGCTACACAAGTACTCTGCTGACTGAGCTGGGTCCCGGCCCCAACCTTGGGTTACATGATCCTTTTTCCTCAAAGGGGTTAAATCACGAAGTAAAGGCCAGCTCAGCAGTTTCCATTCTGAGGGACCTGCTCAAGCAGCTGGTTGTTCCCCGATCTGGAAGGAGAGAGGCCACAGGATATAATGAAGAGCACCTGTGTGTCCAGGCTGGATGCTCTCTCTCCCTATTGCCCCACAGTGGTTCGTTCACACAAAGGGGAAAATGTTCTGAAATATGGCAGGTCTTCAAGCACAATGTGGGGCATCTCAGAGAACAAAGAAAGCAATAACCGCATAACAGGAGTAGGCACGATGCCCAAGGACTGACAACGGGCACGGAAAGAACCACACATGCAAGAAGGAAGCTCCTTGCACCGATTGGTCTTGGTCTAGGATGAGGACTTGTATCAAAGGGGAGCCTTGTGATAGGATGACAGGCAAGTCTCTAAGAGCAATAAAACGCCTACAAAGGATGGTCCAAACAGGAACTTCCTCGGAGGGCTGCTTGCCTAGGGCACAAAGCCCTGGGTTTCATTTCCAACACCACCTAAACCAAGTGTGATGGTATACAGCAGTAAAATCCCAGAGAGGTAGACACAGGAGGATTAGAAGTCATAAAGGTCATCCTTGGCTATGTTTTGAGTTTAAGGCCAGGCTAGACTACATGGAAACCCTCTCTCAAAAGTAAGGGGGGAAAGGTTCCAAAACCTTTAGGAGCACATATGTGTGCATGGACACATTAATGCACACCTCACCTCGTGTGGCCTTCATCCCTAGTTCTCTGTCCTTCACACTGTACATAGCATGGTGTCTGATATGAAATTAAATCTACTTTGAAGACCAGAGGGAAGATCAGCTCTCCCCCTTCACAGCAGAGCAATTCCCCCTCAACAACACTTCATTAGGACACTTTAAGGTTCTTGTTACTTATGTGAGGATATTGAGGGGAACAGTACTATTAGTATTTAAGCCAACAGTTCAAGGATGTTTGATGGCTGTGTGTCTATTCAGAATGGTACTTTTATCTAAGGCCATAAAGTGATGAATTTCCTATGCAGAGCTTGGGGTGTGATTTGGGCAGGTGGTGTGTGGAGGGATATCGTTGGGGAGCTTTGATTATGGCCACAGAGCCGCAGGAGAGACTAGGAGTCACTTTTGGGTCACCGGCTAAGTCTGGACTGCTGAATCCCAAAGCAGCCTCTGGGAAATGCAAAGAGGAAGAGCAAGAACAAGAGCATGAGACGAAAGCAAACTGTTCCTGACGGACATGTGCCACTTAAGCAGCCTGCGGTGAGGACCAATGGGCCGCCACTGCTGCTGAGCTTCCAAACACTGCAGTGCGTACGGAATCAGACTTCTCAGGCGGTGGAAAGACTCCAATCCATGTAAAAATATACCATGGACACCAGTCTCCACAGCTTGCCCATAACTTCAAACTTGTCTCCCATTTTGACTGTGGAAGGAAAAGTTCAATAATGGCTCCAAATTGAAAGAATGCATGTCCAGTCATCACCATAGTCCAGTTTTATTTTTTAACTAGTGTGTCTGTGTACGTGTACACATGTGTGTGCACATATGTGTACACTCATGTATATGTGTGTACTTGCATACATGTGTTCATGTACATGTATGTGTGCATGTATATGCATGTGCACTCATGTATATGTGTTCAATGTATGTGTACACATGCGTGTGCACGTATGTGTGTATACCCAAGTATATGTGTGTTCACTATGTGTGTGCATGTATGCATGTACACATATGTGTACACGTATGTGTGTGCACATTTGTGTATTTATGTGTGCATATATGCATGTACACATATGTGTATATGTGTAGAGGTTCTGATACTTTGATCGGAAATCTGTGTTTACTGATGCTGGACTGCCCCCAATTGGATTTTTATCTATCAATAAAGATGCCGGTAGCCAATGGCTGATCATGGGGTGGGACACTGAGAGTTGCACAGTAGGACACAGAGAGAGAAGGAGAGGACTGACCAGCCATGTGAGATTCTGGGTAAGTGGCCATTGGCCACTTCCCCTACAGGACCTAGGGTAGCAGGGGAAGATTTAGGAGTGTCCAGTCATTGAGTTAACCAAGGCATTTTAAGAATAACTGGTGTGTGTGTGTGTGTGTGTGTGTGTGTGTGTGTGTGTGTGTGTGTGTGTGTGTGTTTCTATTTGCAGACTCAAAGTAGCTCCTAGGTGAGTGTGCACATGCAACCAGCCAGGAACACAATGCGATGTAGACAAAACTACACACAACATACACATATGTCTGTGTGCACGTATGTGTGTGTACTCATTTATATGTTTTTGGAGGCTAGAGACTGACACTGACCATCTTCCTTTTTCTCTCTCAACATTGTGTCTTGAGCCAGGGACGCTCTCTGAACCTAGAGTTCATCAGCTGGCTAGAAAGCAAACGCCCAGGATTCTCCTGAACAGCAAGAGGGAGGAAGGGAGAGAGAGAGAGAGAGAGAGAGAGAGAGAGAGAGAAGAAGGAGGAGGAGGAGGAGGAGGAGGAGGAGGGAGGGAGGGAGGGAGGGAGGGAGGGAGGGAGGGAGGGAAAGGAGAAGGAACAAAACAAAGATGGCTTCCAGACTCGACAAACCAATATGGCAGCATATTCCTAAAGAGCAAGAATGGGAGAGAACCAAATGGTATGGGGTTAGGAGAGGAAAATGCTCCTGGGAGGCCAGAGGAAACCCCAGACCTGCCTGGGGCTCCTGTCACTCTGCTGAGCTTTCCACAGGGAAGCCGGGCAGCAGACCCAGAACAGCAGCGTACTGACCTAGGCCAGGGGCCAGTTCCCTGCTCAGGTCTCTCCTTGCTTCTCAAATTGCAGCATTTAATGAGGTAAAACATCAGATTACAGCGATTCCTTTATTTTAATGAGAATTCAAGGAAGTTTCTGGCCTAGTGTTGAAGTACTAGAAGATTTAACCTCTGCTCAGCAGTCTGCCCTTTATTGACATTTTCCCTTCTCCGGTTGCTCACAAACTGCACTTTCTCAAGCAACTTCACCATTTGGCGTTTGGATCTGGTTATAGCCAGACAGTGCGTATCACCATGACAGCGTGCAAATCAGTCAGGAGCTTGATTTAAGGACTGGTGTTTGAGGCAAGGAGTGTTTGTGGGAAGGAAGAAGAGGGTCACTCCTCCAGGAGTGGCGTGGTGGGTCCCAGGGCAGCAGGCCCCGTGTACAGTGACCCACCCTTTGATGGAGACCCTTCTTTCTGACTTAGAATGGCTGGTTCAGGATGACCTCCAAGGATGCTGCTGGTTACCAGCTCTTTTTCCTTCTTTTTCTTCTCTTCTTCTTCTTCCTTCTTTTTTCTTTTCTCTTTTTTAAGGCAGGGTTTCATGCATCCTACAGTGGCCTCCAGCTTCCTGTGTAGTGGAAGGTGACTTTGAACTCTTGATCCCTCTGCCCTGCAGAGTTGCTGAGTTTTTTGTTTTTTGGTTTTTTTCCGAGACAGGGTTTCTCTTTGTAGCCCTGGCTGTCCTGGAACGCACTTTGTAGACCAGGCTGGCCTTGAACTCAGAAATCCACCTGCCTCTGCCTCCCGAGTGTTGGGATTAAAGGCGTGCGCCACCACTGCCCGGGGAGTTGCTGAGATTCTAAGCACATGCTCAATGCTGGTGCAGTGCTGGGTATGGAAGCCAGAGCTCTGAGCACGTTAAGCAGTCTTTCTGCCAACTGATCCCAGGCCTGAAGAGCAAGCAGTCTTTGAGAAGTGGGAAACACAGAAAGACCCTTGAGTTCCCAAGGTTGATCTGGATCTCGATGACTCTGAAACCAAGAAGATATGGGAATAGCCTTAGGCCTGGGGACAAATACAACCTCTGAGGACCTCACAGTATATATTCACTTCTGGTCTTTGCTCTGGGTTTGCAGCATCCATGTGACCTGAGAGCTCTGACTTTCCTCACAGCCTCAGAGCTGTACTGAGAACCTAAATTGGTCCTGCTGAATACTCATATCTAGCTACATCAGCCCCCAGGGAGGCAGAACTTGGGACCACATTAGTAGTGCATATAGACGAGCCTTGGAGCACAGTGACGACTCTCTGGCTAGATAGAACTGAACTATTCTGCCACTGTCATTCAGTGTAAGAGCAAAATCCCTAAAATATCCTGGAATCTCCATAAAATAGAGTTTTGTGCCAAGTCACTGAAGGTTGAAGGACAAACCCACCCAGAGGACTCAGGGGTCAGCAGAGCCCGAAGCCACCAAGGACAGTTGGCAGTGGCTTTCTGCCAGCTGGTCCTCTCAGGCTCCCATAGTTCTTCTGGCCCCAGAGTGCTTTGCAGTTTGCAGGGACCTAACTCTTGACACTTCCTTCCTGGAAGAAAGTGGAGATACCTACTGCCCCCGTCTTTCCACTTGGAAGAACTCCATTGCACCATTGATAGTCTGGAAGCTCTATTTCTGTTTTGTTTGTCTGCTTTTGTTTTGTTTTAATACTGTGGTGCTTTAGAGCATGGTTTCCAAGAAGCCAACTCTGAAATCTAGTTTCACTGCTTGTTTCGGGCCTTGGGGCGAGGGTGTTATTAACCTCTCAATGCCTCAGTTTCCTTAGCTGTGCTGAGGAACTGTTTATACCTCCTGACTCCCGGTCCTTTTGAGAACCCAGCAGGCATGTACTGGTGGGCTACCCTCAGGGTTGCCCAGAGGTGCTGTGTCCAAGGTCTCCGTCTGGCCTGTGCTCTCTGTGACTGCTCCAGTGAGCCACAGAGAAGCAATGAGTTGACCACATTCCATACCCTGCAGGGGTTTAACCTTCACTGGGGAAGACAGACTACTAAATCATTAGGAAACAATTCTCATAGTTCTCTTCAGTGAAGCTGTGGAGTGGGCAGTTCTTAACCTGCATGCTGGGTCACAGGAGAAGAGTTAAAAACAGAGGGTGGCACTGGGTGCTGGAAGATGATGACAGGAACTCTATGTTGGTAAGGAGGTGACATTAAAGATAATATCAGTGGCCCAAGGAGAAACTCTTAGAGTCTCCCTCACCTCCTCATGTAGAGTGTGGGCTCACATGCACACGAGTGTGCATGCCGAAGTCAGAGGACAGCACTCAGACTCCATTCTCTTCTGCCATGTGGGTCCCAGGGATCAAACTCAGGTCACCAGCTTGACGGCCAACATCTTTAACCACCAAGAAACCTTGCTGATCCCTAGACCAGATCTTTTAAAAGATCCTAGGCAGTTATGATGGTGCACACCTTTAATCCCAGCACTCAGGAAGCAGAGGCAGGCAGATCTCTGAATTTGAGGCTAGCCTGGACTATAGAGGGAGTTCCAGGACAGCCAGAGATACACAGAAAAACTCTTTATCTTGAAACAAACAAACAAACAAACAAACAAACAAACATGCATACACACAAACAAATCCCAAGTGGTAGAGAGGAGAGAAGATGGAACTCTGAGGCTCTGCCTATGGACAAAGCTGTGACATTTTGTCAGACTCCATAAGAAACAAGGATGGGACCAAGCTGTCAGACTGTTCAGAGTCTAGTCACTGGTGTGGCTTCTCTCTATCAGGTGACACCTCTGTGGAGTCTAGTCCACTCACTAAATGTGCCACTGAATAGGACCCTCTTATGCTTTCCAGATGTTTTACAATGATTGAGCCAGGCCAGTATAGACCATAGTAGGTTTTCTTGTCTACACATTCTTGCTGAGCCCTATAACAGCCTGGTGAGTCAGGCAAAGGAAGTTTATTACTGCAGATCCCGTAAGGCAGACAGAAGACGAAGTTGCAAGCTGGGCATGGCGGTGCACACTTGTCTCTTAATTTTTTAATAATGTGCTTCTATTGATTCTTTTAAGAACTCTACAATGTATTTCAAGCATGCCCACACCAAACTTTGTATCATGGTCTTCTTCCCCCCCCCCCCCCACTTTTTCGTCTTCTACACCCCACCAAGTCCAGCTTGTGCTGCCCATATAATAGCAGGTGTGAGACATCAGCTGGAGTATGGTTGACCCTCAGGGCCACACCCTAAAGAAAACCGACTCTTTCTCTCCCAGAAGCCATCATCTGTCAACAGTTCCTCAACTTGTGGTGGCCAGGAGCCCCTCCTTCAACCATGCTGGAATGTCGTCTCGCTTGATCTTGGGCAGGTCTCGTACAGGCAGCCACAGCTTGAGTGTGTGATGGCAATGGTCCTGTCACGTCCAGAGGACACAGTTGACCTTGGTTTCCCTGACCTCTGGCTTCAGCCCCTTTTTCTTCAATGGTCCCTGAGCCTTGTGGGGTGGGGTAGGGTTGATATAAATGTTGAATCTGTGGTTGAGCACTCTGAATTTTGATCAGTTATATGTTTCTGCAGGGCTTAAAAACTTGTGATCTGGGCACTCAGAAGGCAGGATCTTGAGTTTGAGACTAGCCTGGGCTACTTAGTGGAGCTTTAGCATAAGGGAGCGGAAGTGGGCAGTGGGTGGGTGGGGATGCTAGCTGAGCTGCAGAGAGGAAGAGGGACCCATCCTAGGTCACTCAGCTGGAGTTCACGTTTCTTCCTGCTATGGATCAGTGACATTTGGTTTGCCCTTATCCTGCAATGAGCCCCTGGAAGGCAGATCTGTTTCTATAAGGCTCTCTCTCTCTCTCTCTCTATCTCTCTCTCTCTCTCTCTCTCTCTCTCTCTCTCTCTCTCTCTCTCTCTTTCCTTCCCCTCCTCTTCTATTGCATTATCTACAATTTAGGCAGTGGTATGCTAACACTTGTTTTAAAATAAATGGGTCTAGAGGAATCCTAGACCTTGCCAATTTCTGTAGTGTAAAGACATCAGGACTGATTTAGACTGAGCTCTGTGACAAAATCCCTGGAATTTAATAATTAACTTTGTAAGCCATCACAAGCTCGATGCCTCGCACTGCTGATGATCTGAGACAGGGAGAATCAGAGACAGGTGAGCTCAGTGGTGGTGTGGCCCTGCCTCCATCCAAGTTTACCAGTTCCTACTCAGTGGAGGGTGGGGTTTAGAAGGTGGGGTTTAAGGGAGGCAGGCGAGAGAAAGGAATGGAGGAAGAAAGGGCAGAAGGAAGGAAGGAAGGAAGGGAGGAAGGGAGGGAGGGAGGGAGGGGAAGGAGAGAGGAGGGAGAGAGGGAGGGAAGGGAGGGAGGGAAGGAAAGCAAAGAGGAAGGAAGAAAAGGGGAAGAGAGAGGAGCAGAAGGGAGGGGAGGGGACTGTGTGTACTGAGCTCAGTGTGGAAAGCGCATGTCTTATATCACAGCACTAGAAGGTAGAGGCAAACTCTTTGAGTTTGAGGCCAGCCTGGTCTACATAGTTGCAGTCTATCCAAGACTCATAGAGAAACTTTGTCTCCAAAACCAACCAAACTAACTAAAACCAACAAATAAGTAGAACTGCACAGACACAGGGCCAAGGAAGCTGAGATGGAAATCTGTCTGCTGCTAACCTCTCTCTGGCAGGCCAAGTCCAGGACACTCTGATGGCTTGGCTCAAGGTGGGGGCAAGCTGCCTTGATTCCAGGTCTTACATCTTAAAGTAGAGAGAGAGACCCTCGGTGCTGAATGAAGGAGAGTATCAGCAGATACGAAGAACTCTGGGTGAACTGCAAAGTGGACCAGGGCAGTATAGTGCTTGTCCCAGGTCACATTTGCATAAGGTCCTGGTAAGGATGGGAGGAGCCTAAGTGGGATTAGAACTCTTCCTTCCTGTGCCACTGGGAGAAGAGCAAGTAAGGAGAGCCCTCCCCTAGAACTTTGGAAGTGCAATGTGTAGTCTGGTGACAAAGAGTGGGGGTCAGCACTGGGCCCCAGGTTCCCTGAGGACTGGCTCTGGTGGATGAAGCTCAACCTTTGCTTCAGGAAAGACAGTGGCCCTGGTGGATACAATGACCCATGCTCGCAGGTGTGACTTAGCTGCCCAAGGCACCTCCATTCGGGCCACATTTATTTCTTTTAAAAATCCAGTCTCTTTCTTTGAAAGCCTAAATCCCGAAGCTAGAATGATAAACCACCAGAAGAAGCAAGTCCACAAAAGCCACACGGGAGGGAAATGAGCTAAGAGCACAGACCTTCCCCAGGCCACCCAAGCCTCTTTTGAAGTGTACAGGCTAACAAAATATCCAAAACAAAACAAAACAAAAAAAAATGCATAAAAAACAACAGAAGCCAAAGTCTGTGTTTCTCAGGGTTCCTTAGCCAATGGTGTCGCTGAGAGGTTTAAATGGCCCTGTTTGTTTAAGAGCTGAGCAGGTGCTCTTCTGTGTCATTCACTGGGAACAAAGCACAGCCCTGGCCTAGGCCACGGGGACAGCCATTAGCGAGAGAAGGAGGGAAGGCATGTGGGCCAACCTTTCAATGTGGAAAGGGTCTTGCTTTGTTTCCTCCTCTCAAAGTAATTTCTTCTTGGCAAAGCTGCTGGGTTGACATATGACTAGACTATATCCAAATTTGACAGAGAGAGAGAGAGAGAGAGAGAGAGAGAGAGAGAGAGAGAGAGAGGACATCTGAGGGAAGCAATGAACAATGAACAGATGTGCCATGACCCTTTGACCCCTTTGACCTCCTTGCCCTGATGACCCTTCTGTCATTGTCCTCATCCCTCCCCCACCTGTGATTGCAGATTGGTACTTTGAGCTCAGGCTGAGGAAGCCTACCTGGAAGGGATCTCAAAATGAGCCAGTCAACACTCCCCTTGTGTTGTCTGAATGAACAGGTGACAGGCCTGCAGAACTCCCCTGGGGATCCTATAAAGCTCTAACCCCGAGTTGATAGAAACACCCACATGGACAGAGAGCTGACCCTCATGCCAGCTTTTAGTCCCAGGTTGGCCGTTTCCAAATAATGAACTAACACAAGTCCCATTAGTAATACGAGTTTCAGCTTCCTCACTGTGAACTAGATAGGACACTATCTACCTTCTGGGTTGTGTGGGGGTGGGGGAGGGTGTCCCAAAAGTCACACTGTGGTAACAGGGGGATTCACAAGCCTTTGATCTCAGTACCCTTACTACTTGTAAAAATTATGGAGCATACCAAAATGCCAGAAAATTCTATAAAGTACATGTACTGGCTGGTTTTGTGTCAACTTGACACAAGTTGGAGTTATCACAGAGAAAGGAGTTTCAGTTGAGAAAATGCCTCCATGAGATCCAGCTGTAAGGCATTTATTTTCTCATTTAGTGATCAAGGGGGAGGGCCCCTTGTGGGTGGTACCATCTGTGGGCTGGTAGTCTTGGGCTCTATAAGAAAGCCAGCTGAGCAAGCCAGGGGAAGCAAGCCAGTAAGTTACATCCCTCCATGGCCTCTGCATCAGCTCCTGCTTCCTGACCTGCTTGAGTTTCAGTCCTGACTTCCTCTGGTGATGAATAGCAACGTGGAAGTGTAAGATGAATAAACCCTTTCCTCCCCAACTTGCTTCTTGCTCATGATGTTTGTGCAGGAATAGAAACCCTGACTAAGTACATCTCATTGACTACCAGATATCATAGACCCTATGAAAAATTCCATTTATACTTAAGGTACAAGTAGAGTCCTTGCTAACCATGAGTAAGGTCATGGGCTCAATCCATAGATGAGTGTGGATGTGTGTGTGGAGAGAGAGAGAGAGAGAGAGAGAGAGAGAGAGAGAGAGAGAGAGAGAGAGAGAGAGATATTGACTCACAATATGAGGTACTGAGAAAAGGGTTAACTCTGGCTCCTGGCCATTGGAAACCCAGCACCAGTGCATTCAAAGCCATTACATAATGCCTTGCCTGTTCATGCTACCAAAAGCCAGTGTTTACTGTCCAGAGAGTTGACTTTCTCTTTTAAGAATTATTTTTAAAATTTTATGTATGTGTACATCTTCATTTGTGTGTACACCTGTGACGATGCTCTCAGAGGTCGGCACAGGATGTCAGATCTCCTGAAACTTTGTAAGTAGTTGTGAGCCATTCAGTGTGGGGGCTGAAACTGGATTGGTACTTCTGGCTTTGTCATGGGACTGGTGTATGGGCCTTATGATCTTGAAGTTGATGAATAAATACCAGGAAGAGAGGACCTGAGGCAGGGATGCCACCAGGGAGGACAGATGGAGGTACCAGTGAGCAGGACTGGCCAGGCTCCCATTCAAGCTCCTTGGCTGCCTTGCATACTGAATCCTGCGGTTGGAAAGCACATGAGGCCACGTGCAGGAGAGAAGGAAGATAGGTGGCCATCAGGAGTGGAGGGCTTCTGGGAGACTCCAGCTGCCTGGACCCAAGAACAAAGATTTTATCCCTGATTCTTTGTGTGACAACTTTGAAAGGACAACTTTGATTCCAGAGTGGCTGTGTGGATTGAGTGAGCCCTTGCCTCTTTGACAAGAAGGCAAAAACTGGGCAAAGGAAAGGACACTATTAGCCAGCGTGGGTTAACGAGAGGGGTTCTATTTGCCAAGTGCAACAGCTTTCTCTGTCTTTGGGAAGCTTTACAGAGTCGGTGCACTTAGTGCTGCTTCCAAGAAGGCTTTGAGTTTCTTAGTCTTTCCTGATGCTTTGTCCCCTGCATGGCCTCCTTGACTAAAGTCTAGGGAAGAGAAAAACTGCTGCACAGCCTCATTGACTTTGGTCCAGGGAAGAGACGTGGCGTACTGGCTTCTTTCCTCACTGTCCCTCATCCATAGGCTGGCTCCAAGAGCCGTCTGTGGTGAGCCAATGCCTCTTTTGCGTCCACCCATATCTCTGGTTTCTTCTTTCTGAACCTCAGGTTGACATCTGTCAAAAAATTTGGTAGCCACCAAAGTCAGGGCTCCCCTAGCCTGTCTTAACAACAGCAAGCAACTCCATCCTCCTCAGCTGTGGTGCTGTCAACAGCAAAGGGAAGGCTGGACCTGAAGTCACTGGAGATTAGACTCGGGTAGGAGACAGGAGCTGTAAGCATTGGTGGACACCAGTAAGACAAGCATCACCCTTCCAAAAACCAAGGGCGAGGGTAGGATGAGATGCTCAAAGGAGCGCCTCGTCTACAGCAATACTTTTGTGAAGACACGGTTATATCTTTACAGATCTAAGAGGTTAGTAATGGCATGAGCCGTACTTACTTCAGGCTTTGCAGGCCTCCGGGTCGCCACTAAGCAACTCCACTACTGTAGTAGGGAAGGCACCACGGACAGTAAGTCATTCAATGGGGAATGTTTTCCAATTGATCTGGGAGCTGTATTTCAAAAACGGGTGTCAGAAGAACGTGGCACACAGAGAGGCGCCACGTGCCTGACACTCCCCACAAGCACTGGTCAGGCAACAAGTCTGTAAAAGCAGTTTCGACTCAGATCAATAATGAAGTAAATTGGCTAGGAGTGGGAAAGCAACTTGGGCGAGGTTACATAGCAAATTGTGACCAAAACAGAACGGAGACCCTGTGTGGACTGAATTCTAAAATGAAGGTTGCAGGTCCCAGTTTGCCTCGATGTCTCGATTTGTCATGAGCCTGAGAACACACTTGGTTCTGGGACCCTTAGCAGAGAGATCTTCAACACGCAGGATGAGACTTGAGGATCCCATGCCCCCCTTCCTGGGACACCCCAGAGAAGCCAGATGTCATCAGCTGTTGCCACCTAGACTCCAGATCTTACCAAGAGGGAGGTGGTCAGAGCTGAGTGACAGCTCCCAGGATGCCAGGGATGACCGGGCAAGAAGCAGGGTTTGGCCAACAGCTTCCTGGCGCCCAGTTAAACTTTTGACTTTCCAAATTAGAGAAGTTGAAAGTTCTTCTGGGTACTTTTTTTTTTTTTTTTTTTAAAGGGAAACATGTTTTGTTGTTAATTATTTACCAGAAATGGCTCTCCTTTCTCCTGCCCTAACCAGAATTCTGTTCCCTTCAATTTTCTGCCTCCCAGCCGTTTAACACTGTATGCAGAACTGTCAGGGGTTTCTCCTGTCAGACCAAGGAAGGGTGTACGTGTCTAGGGACGGGGCTGGCTAGGGTTATGTCATCTCTACAGAGTTGCTTTCTCTCAGCTCTGCTTTGAATCTGATATGTGGTTTAGCCACCCAGTTCCTCCTGCTGAGTTCCTCCCTTATCTGAAGTATTTTATGGGCTCTCTCCACAGAAGCTACTTGGGTGGGGGTGGGGAAGATTCCTGATCCCATTGTCACCGAGGTTAAACATTAAATTGATCAGGTTTCCTCCCCACCTCAACCCTGTCACCTTTAAACCCCCTTTTGGGCACACCTCCCAGCCCAGGCAGGAGGTGCTAATGGCCTGATTTACACCTGTGTAAAGTCAGGAGCAGCTCTAAGGAGCCTGAGAGTATGCCAGCAAGGCTAGAGAACTGAGGCCACCGTGGAGACCTACACGGACCAGCCCCAGGACAGAGGCATCCAACACAACTCTAATCCTAAACCCTGTCAGGAGTTCTCAAGTAGCAGGGAAGGAGTTAGACTCTCTGGAGTCACCTCTCCAGGCAGCTCCCAGGGCACAGGGCTTAGCCTTGGTTCATGTATACTTGATATCATCAGTCTGGTGTATACCCATTCCCCGTGCTGATAATGATGGTACATCCTAGCAGAGGCCAGGGCTCAGCATCCTAGACAGGGGTCATTCTCCAAGCATTCCTTTCAGAATAGGGGGGCAATGAGGTACACTGCGGAGCCAGTGGTAGAAGAGGGGCAGCCATGGCTGTTCTGGGCACCCCAGCTGGTTTCCAGTCAGACTGATGGAGGTTGTGTTTCTTTGTCATAATCTCCTGCCACCTTCCTGAGCTCAGTTTCCAGACTCACATACTGTTCCTCTCCGACCACCCCCCATCACTGAATATGTGGAGGAGGGCTGTGGTGGTCCCATCTCTTTCGGGGTGTTAGGAAGGCTACGTGAGCTACTACATGAAGTACAAAGGTATTTCAGTAAAAGGTTTAATTAAAAATATTTTCACTTGGGTGGGGATATGGCTCAGTTTGCGGAGCACTTGCCTACCAAGCAGGGAACCCTGGATCTGACCCTCTGTACCACAGAAACCAAGCTCCGTGATGCACACCTCATTTCAGCCCCTTGGAGGAAGAGGCAGGAGAATTACAAGTTGAGGTAGGGTGAGCTGGTGAGATGGTTCTTTGGCTAAAAGCACTCATTGCTTTTGCAGAGGACCTGGGTTCTATTCCAAGAACCCACGTGATAGCTCACAACCATCCATACTTTCCACCCAGAGAATCTGAAGAATTCTTCGGGCTCTGTCACCCCCAGGCACTCACTCAACCTACATACATTCAGGCAAACACATACACATAATGTTTTTTGTTTTTTCTTTCGAGACAGAGTTTCTCTGTGTAGCCCTGGCTGTCCTGGAACTCACTCTGTAGACCAGGCTGGCCTCAAACTCAGAAATCTGCCTGCCTCTGCCTCCCAAGTGCTGGGATTAAAGGCATGCGCCACCACTGCCCGGCCACATACACCTAATTAAACTTGAAGCAGAGGGTCATCTTTGGCCTCACATAGCATTTGAGGCCAGCCTGGGCCACGTAACCCTGTTTTAAAAATTAATTGATGCGTTATCATACATATTTATGGGTACAGTGTGATATTTTGAAACATATATACAGTATTTTCAACAATGCCTTCCAAATATTTCTAAGAGGATGCCCTAAAAAGAAATAAGGAAGACAGTATCTCAGGGAGAAAAATGAAATTACAAAATACAAACAAGCAAACAAACAAAACCCACACACACAGCCTAACAGTAGAAGCCACCACCAGTGCGGTGGCTTGGGCTAGCCCTTAGTTCAAGCTCTCTAAGTTCTTCCTCCCCTCCCCTGTGGGCTGCAAGCAAGCTTTCAGAGCATTACGGGGTGAGGGAACTTTGGAACCCATAATCTCTTTATGTGAGGGCTAATTTCAGTTGTCGGCACCACAGGGCTGAGAGATGCCCGGATAGGTCTGGGTGTGTCAGTAGGAGGTGGTCTCCAGAGCACACTAGCATGAGTCAGAGATTAGGAATGAATGTTGCGTTCTCCAATCTACTGAGGCCGAAGGTGCCAACAGACTGGAGGAAGGGCCCGTCTGCTCCTTTGTCATCCATTTTCTCCTGGTACTGAGATTGGACGTGGCGGCTCTCAGGCTTTTGACGTTGGACTGGGACAAGCACAGGCGTTCTCTAGTTCTCAGGTCTTAAGTTTATACTTGATGATGTCAGCCTTCCCAGTTCTCCGGTTCTCAGGGCAGGATGGGAGATTTCTGGGTGCCTGCAGTCACGTGATGTGGGTTGCTCCCCCTCTTCCCACATTTCTCTTCCTTCTGCCCCCTCTCCATGGATACAGACCCTACTCCGTTTTCTCTGGGGCATCTATTGCATTGTACAAATGCAAAGGGCCGTCAGGGACCTCAGAATAACTCAGACTGCCCTTCTTTACTAACAATAATGACCACAGTGACATTCACTGCAAAGAGACGTCTCCAGGGTAGATAACTGCATCTCTGTGGTACCACCAATTCCTTTCCTAGGCCAGCATCAATCTGTGTCTGCATTAAAACCAAACCTGGGTTCATAGGTCAGAACCACCTTCACAACCACATGGCAGGGCATACAAAAGCAAGAGAAGACCCAGGTCTGCTCCTCCTGTGACTATTAGTAAGACTATTGTCTCTGAGGAGGGCCTAGTGCCTTGTAGCCTCTCAATGGATGACGGCTGAATGAATGAATGGATGCATATTTGCTGTTACCAATTCAGTTCCTCCAGAATTATCTGATACCTACTGTTGCACTATAACACAAGCCTTTTTTCTACTATAGAAGAATTACTTTTGTTGCCATTGGGATGTTTATTACCCGACCGCAAGGGCTTCTGGGAAGCATGATGCAGCTGACACTTGGGAGCATGGAGACAAGCTATCACATTTTTATAAAGACCATCAATATTTTGATACTCCTTCCTTGAGAGATGGAGCTCCGTCCCCTCCTCTTCTACCTGAGCAAAGGAGTGACTGCGTTGACTCACAGGATATGACATAAACGAAACCTCTTGACTACGCTCTCTTGCTCGTTTGTGCACCCTTTGCACCCTGCCGTCTCAGCCCGGTCACTCACAGAAGCCAGTCACATGGTTTTTCTGACTGCAAGGGCTTCTGGGAAGCACGGTGCAGCTGAAGCTCAGGAGCAGTTATCAGTGTGTTATCAACTAGATGAAGCACATCTTAGGTCCAACCCAAGAGGCTGCTGGAAGAGTTAAGTAAGACAGCCGTTCGGGCTACAGATCCTGTCCCAGGATCTGTGCTCAATAACGAGAAGCTCCTGGGGTCACTGTGACCATATGTGCTACTACCTCTACCTACTGTGGAGGGCAATAGAATACACCAGCACAGTGGGAAGGGCAGTTTCCTTGAGCTTGGACCCCAAAGCCTCAGACACTGAATGTGTATGTGGCTCATGGGTGGGGGTCTACAGGGGATGAAATGAACAAATGA
Organism: Uromys caudimaculatus; assembly: GCA_028551405.1. NCBI lineage: Eukaryota > Metazoa > Chordata > Mammalia > Rodentia > Muridae > Uromys > Uromys caudimaculatus. The sequence goes on from CM052703.1 coordinate 5,340,356, forward strand.
GCCAGACATGCCTATAACCCCAGCCCTCCAGAGGCAGCGGGATGGCTGGATTTGAGACCTTCCTGGTCTAAGTAGTGGGTTCTGGGCCAACCAAAGCTGTCTAGTGAGACTCTGTCTGAGAACACAGAAGACTGGGGATGTAGTTCAGTTGGTAGCCTGAGCTTGCCCAACCTGCACAGAGCCCCGGGTCTGACCCCCAGCCCTGCTCTAGGTGTCCTTAACATTCACATTTAGGAAGGGAAGGCAGAAGCTGAAGGATGTTCTTAGCTGCATGATAAATGCAGGACAGGCCTGGGATAAATAATATCTGAAAGAGAGAGAGAGAGAGAGAGAGAGAGAGAGAGAACAGACTAGTTTGATTTTACCATGGGGACTGGATTAGGTTCCAATACAAGAAAAATGTGATTAGTGGCCAGAAGCAACGTTTGCTTTAAGGAACCAGGGAAGCCATTTGGAGAATGTGACATCTGGCTTCACTATGGTGCTTCCAAAAGGTGAGGCAGCAAGAAAAGGCACTTCTAGAGAAGAAGCCAGCATGAAAGAGCAGGGCAGGTCAGATGGCAATGGCAAATGGCTTTCATGGGACATTGAATAAAGTGGGGGATCCAGCAGGAGTCAAACAGGGAGACCCGTGTGCTGGTGAGCAGCACTGGCTTCCTTCTGTGTGCACGGGGAGCCAGCACTGGCTTAGGGCTCACAGTGGCATGACTGCGGACTGCAGACCAGCTTCTGGACACGGTCACTCCGTTCTGATGACACTCAGCAGAGCGGCTTCTGAATCTCTGTTACAGATGGTAGAAATAAAAGGAGAAACACTCACAGAGAACTTCTCTGTGTCACAGACAAGTAGTTCCTTCTGCAAAATGGGTGGAAAGAAAGAGCTCTTTAGTGTCTGCACAGAATCAACTAGCTTTTCTTTAACATGTACAAGCCAGGCGTGGATGCTTCTGGTTGATGCCCCCTTTTTTTTTTTTTTTTTTTTTGGACAGAGTTTCACTCTGTAGCTCAGGCTAGTTTGGAGTTCAGTATGTAGCACAGATTGGCTTCCAACTCATGGTAATCCTCTGCCTCGGAAATACAGGTGTAGCCAAGGATGATGGTCTGACTGGGTGGGTTGTTTTCAGGGCTCCTGAGTAAAATTCTCTTTAACTGCTTTCATGATAGTTTGGCAGATATGTATGCGCGCGCGCGCGCGCACACACACACACACACACACACACACACACACACACACACGTCCAAGAGCGTAGTTTAAGCTCCTGAGTCCACCCAAACAGACACAATACTTGAGATTATTCGTCACTGTGCCTGATATCTCACATGGGTCCCAACTGCATTGAGCAGCCCCGTGAGCTCTGCCATCTGAGACACTCAGCGGCTACCTTCCTTCGGAAATCAAAAGGCAAATTACCTTCTTTTTCTTAATCATCTCTTTCCTTACAAGGCCTCACCTTTTGTTTTTCTGCACTTTACAAGGGAAAGGCGTGTTTTCTTGCCTCGTGTGGAGCTGGCGGAACCGGGAACCCTTTGATTTTGAAGTAAGAAGACAAGGCCTGAGTATGCAGAGGAGGTTCCGAGTAGACTGGGGACGGTACCTCTAGGTTCAAGCTTCCCCGAGAGCCTGGAGTGGAAGGATTGGACTGAAACTTTAAACATTTTGAGCAATACCTAGAATATGTATAATTTATAAGCCACACACCGTTGGCTGTCAAATAGGCGATTGATCTGCCTCGGATCTTGTTAATTATCTTCCACATACATTCCCCCTTAACAGATCTTCAGTATACTGCGTATCAATATTAATAAGATTATAAAACACTATTGATAATTAGGACCAGAAAGAGCCCCAGCCTTTGATTCCGGCTGTTACAAATGCCCCCACTCTCCCCAGATTAGAAAGCGGCCACTTTCATTTAATAATATCAGATCAGAACGTCCGTGTCCTAAAGTGGGTTATTAGGAGTGAGCGAAGACTCACCCGTGTGCAAGAGGATGCTTGCAAATAAATGAACGTGGCCTCCTCCCTGACGGGGAAAACTCTGCCTTTCCTGTCCACAGGAGGCCTAATGGGGTGGGTGAGGCTTAAGGGGGAGCTGAGCTCACTTTGATCAGCCAAATTCTTCATTTTCTTTGTCCAGACTAATCAGAGTGGTTTGGTTTTGTGGGATATTCACCAGACTGGCATTTTATCTTGATTCCTTCCATTGGATGAAAGGGGGCCCCGTTGAGAAGCCAAAGAAAGAGGGCTGGTGAGATTCAAGGCGGATCTCCAGCGCATCCCGTCTAGATGCCACTTTATTTTCTATTTTCCCTCTTCGCAAGAGCCTCCTCTTTTATGTTTTTGTTGGGTTCACAAACTCATTAACATCAAACAGGCAGCTCTGCCACTAACTAGGAGAACGCAAGCGATTTCACATATAAATAGAAAGCACAGAAGCCCAGTCCTAGGGCCAGGCTTCCTTCCTGAGGTCTCACCTGGCCGAGGGAGCGGAAGGGAAGCTCCAGATCTCCTGTGACCAGCCTTCCCCTATGTGAGCAGAGATTAGTGGCTGGTGTACGCTGGGGGTGCTAGGGTGCTCTGAGACCACAGACTGCACAGATGGCATGTAGTCCCTTTAATAAGAATGTCTCTTGCAACAGTCCGGGTGACAGCCTGGAGTTAGACCCAGCCCAGACTGTTTCTACCTATCAGCAACAGCTTCTCTCTGGCAAGTTGGCTGCCATGGTGTCCACGAACGGGGACAAAACAGAGGTGGCATCTCCTTCAGACCTGTACTTGGAAGACAGGAGCTTTTCTCCTCCAGAAGGTTCCAAACTGCCTGTGTCTCTTTGGTCTTGAGTGTGTTACCTGCCTGCACTTTGAGCCAGTACTGTGGATGGGATAGCCATAGGGTGAAAGATCGGGAGAGATCTCTCAGGGAGGGCAGGGACTGTGGAAAAGACCCATAATGCTACACTCCTGGCTGGGGGCCAGAGGCATCAATTTTTCTGGCCTCTCTCTTTACTTCCATGTTTGGGACTGCTCTTTTTCTTAGTAAATTGCTTCTACCTCCACCATGGACAATGTCTCTCTGCTCCAGGTCCTTGTTCCAGGACACAGGAGCCGAGACATCTCAGCAGGTGTCCCCCAGACTCAGATCTGTGCCTATAAACATGGGAACAAATCAATCGCACCTGCTACAGGTGGAGATAGGAGAAGAGGGGTGCATCTTTGAATTTCCAGCCGGAGGGAAACTGTCCCGAGGGTTAAGGTGCAGGGCTCGACCATCCACTGTTTGTAAGGGCATTGACCTAACCTGTAGTTGACCTTGTATTTAGCCTTCTTGGAGTCTCTGCTTGAGAACTTCAATTTGGCCGCTTGCAGCCTTAGCTCCTGTAATCTTCAAAGAATGCCCCAGAATAAGCTATCTGGGGCCCCATCTTAAAGATTCATAGGACACTGTTAAAAGGATCGTCTCTTCACATATAAAAACTTAAGGCACTTGGCACTCGGTACTTGGATATCACAGCCACCTCACCTGCTAACTCCAGCTGGCACAGTCATTTATTGGCAGCCACAGAGAGAAAGTATGTATTTCTGAACGCTGTGTATATTTTTGTGATTGTCCATTTGGTAAGTTTTGCTGTTTTGTCTGAGCCAGAGTCTCATTATGCAGACTGATTTGGCTTGGAGTTTGTGACATGTCTATGTCAGCCTTCTGCACGTTGAAACTTCAGGCCAGGGCCACCGTGCCTGGTTATAAAAAGGGTGCAAGTTGACCTTTCTTACCAAAGCAAAGCCAGCATGGGAATGAGAAGGAGCTAGAACTCAGGCAGAGGATGCCGAGGAGGCCAGTGTCCCTAACAGTGCGATTGTAACATTTGTTACTAGTTGGAACTCTGGGTCATCAAGCAAGGAGGGAACTGGATTGTTACAAAGTGTTCATTCTTAGGAACTGGTGGTATTAATTTAGCAGCACTAGGGACTGAAGCAAGGTCCTACTGCCGGCCAGGCAGGCCGGCACTCTAACACAGAGCTGTAGGCCAGCATTCTTTTTCACTAAGTTGCCCCAGTGAGATTTGAATTTGAGATCCTCATGTTTTAGCCTGGAGAAGGCCGGGAAAGAAGTGACTGTCCAGGACTCGGGTGGCCCGAGAATAAACCTAGCTGCCTCCCTCAGGCTAGCTTAGACTACATGCATCTTTCTAACAGCTTCCAATCTCGGTCCTCTCCTCTGATAAATGGGTTCAGTGTTCAAGGAGCTTAGAGTGGCAAAAAATAATAAATACATATTCAAATTAAGACAGAGAAGAGGCAAGGCCTTCCTTGGTAGAATTCCAATTCTTAATCTTGGGGAAGATGTGGAAATAGAGTTAGTATTTGGCAAACACCATATAGTCATCTCAATCAGCGTTACAGTTAGTGGGCAGAGGCCGGCTAAGTGCTTGTCTCTCACACATGAGGCCCTGGGTTCCATCCCAGTGCTGTGTAAACTGAACACGGTGCTGTATTCCTGCAGTCCCAGTCCTCAGAAGGTAAAAGCAAGAGGTTCAGAAAGTGTAGGTCATTCTTGACAATATAATGTGTTCAAGGATAGCCTGGGCTATGTGACACCCCATCTCAGATACACGAGGAAAAGAAGAATGAACAAGATCAACACAGTGAAAGTGATGAAAAGCAGCTGCTTACCGGGCGGGAGACTTGGGCTACCAGCTAGTCATTTATCAGTTGCAAAGGGAAGAACCGTGGCTCTGCAGAGAAGAGAGCTGGCAAACGCCACTGGCATCAAATAATCAGAGTTGACATTCCAAGTAGTGACATACATTGACATCATGTACCACTCAATCTATGCTCTGAAAAGGGCATGGTGATATTCTTGCCAGAAACATGTAATCCGAACCTAATCGTGAGGGAACATCAGACAAATCCGAGTAGAAGCTTATTCTGTGAATTGCAAACTGGCCAGCCCTCCCTCTTCAAATTATCTCAAGGAAACAAAAGATGTTGTCTAGGCCAAACTCAAGTATTGTATCAGCCTTTGGCGTCCTGGGATGACAGATGTGTGCCGTGTACCAGCGGGCTGAGCTATTTGTTCTAGGGGTTAACTAAGTACTGTCTGTGTTAGCTAACTAACTAATTAATTTTGGGGACCAGGCCTCATGTATGCCAGGCCAACTCCCTACAGAGCTAAGGGTAATCTTGAACTCCTAAAGTCTCCACCTCCCAAGTGCCAGGATTACAGGAGTGAGCTGGTACACAGCCTGTCCACTAAGGTATTGGGACCCAAGCCCAGAGGCTTGTGCATGCTAACAGGATCTCCGCTAACTGAGCTCTATTTCTAGTCCATTTGGGGGGGGGGGGTTGACTATATTGTAACTGTGTAAAATGTTAGTGTTTAGGTTGGCGCTAGTTGAAGGATATACAGGGATTATCTTTCAACTATGTAAATCTAAATTTCTTTCCAATGAAAAGTTCACAAACATCTAAGTGGGGTAGTAGTACATGCTCCCTCAGGGTGTTGTAGAGGAGGCAAGCGTAGAGTGTGTTTAGCCGTATTCTCGGATGAACAGCCTGGACCTTCATGCTCTCTGGTGAACATTGTAATCTGTTCTTCTGTGCAGATATGATCCCAGGAATGAATGAATGAATGCTAGTCATCAACTCCTCCGAAGTCCAAAGCCCTACATAAAGCCAGGATAGACGCTGGCGCTTACGGATGAAAGACTCAGGGTATCAGTGAGCAGCAACTGTGACAGATGGGCCACTTCTTGAAGAGAGTGCTGGAGCTCCTGAGGTTATGGGCAGGGGAGAGTGAGAATTACATTAATTGATTGGAATCCTTTATTTACCAGAACAGACCCCAGTTAAGGAAACTTGAGCCCACTACAGCTTGTAAATGACAGAATGCTGGTGCAGCTCTCTACCTAGTCGTCAGCATGAAGCCTGCTTCTCACATGCTCTTCCACGGAGAGAGTGTGCATAAGGGTTTGTTATTGTTTAAATTTATTTGTGTGTTGGGGTGCACATGCTATAGCACCCATGTGGCGGTCAGAGGACACCCTAGGGAGTCAGAGTCACTTCTCTCCTTCTACCCTAATCTAGGGATTAAATTAGGATCTTCGGGCTTAGTAGCAACTTCCTCTATCCACCGAACATCTCACCAGAGCAAGCCGGTGTAGGATGTTGCTTGTTACTTTGACTGTTTCAGCACAGGGAGGCTCAACTCAGAATCACTGAGCCCAGTGGGACACATGGCCCACCTCACGTGTTAAGCAGCAGCGATGACCTTAGACAGAAAACAACCAAACTTTAATCCAGCTGGTTACCTGTGATGGAAACAGTCTATCCTAACTTGACCCGATTGTTCCTTCTACAGTGAAACCTGTTGGGTGACAGAGAAGCCATAAAGGTGGAAGACTTGTGCTGGGGAGGTATTTTGGTGGCCGGTTGGACAGAGTATTTAAAATTGTAGAGACTCTTGGCTCTTTGTGAGGACAGAGATTAGATTGGACTCATGAAGCCCAGTCAAGGACTCTTGCCTTAAAGGGGTCTCCTACCCACTTAGCCGTTGTGAGGAAGTGGGTTCTCTCTGCTCCCATGTCCCCACCACTAATCCTGACTTTGCTTAGGTCTCAGGTAGCCTCCCTGTTGTTAAATACAGCAGATACCTCTGGTCCTCTTCAGCCAGACTTCTGAAACCAGAAGTCTTGCCTATTGCCTATTGCTCAAAATGGTTCCCCTGCAAACAATACAGAGCTCAGCTCAACTGGTTTCAAAAACTGTGAGGACCCGTTGGTTCTCCAGTCAAAGGACCAATGGTTAGTAATCTTAGTAGGAGGTGTTGGCTTTGTCTGGGTTCCCAAATTGGTAAAAGGCTAGGAAGATGGCTGTCAACAGCCAATAATGGTTTTTTATGTCAGATTTGGGAGAGGGGGAGGAAGGGTCTCATATCTTTCCTCTATTTGAGCCATCACCCTAAACCAACTTATTCAACTACAAACCCATAGGCTACTAAGTCCCCAACCAAGTCTGTGATGAGAGCAAAGCCATAGGCAGTTTGTCTTAGAACTGCACAATCTCAGTCATCTGAGATGATGGGGGAGGGATGGGCATGGTGGCACACAACTCTTTCTCTTTCTCTTCTCCTTTGACTTCTTATCGGCCCTCATCTCATTCTCTGAACACCGAGCCTGTGACGAGCCTCCCACTGCCAGTGTCTGAGTTCCTTATTCTTCCCTATCAAATTACTCACCATGCTTTATTAGAATTCATCAAATGGTAACTCTCTTCCTCCTTAGTCTAAGGTACATGAGTGCAAAGTACACGAGGACACAGTTCACCCTGCTCTGAATCAGAAAGACCATACTGCAGCCAGGACTCAGTAAACAGCCGTGCTGTGCAGACCAATGGTCTACTAAAATGTCCGTGATTTCTTTACCAATGCTGGTGACCTAACTCCTCACTTCATGGATGAACAAGGCTCAGAGAGGTTGAAACATTGTGAAGGGCTGAAGCTGATGTTTGAACCTCTGTTCTCACTCCAGGAAGTGTGGGCTACTATCACCCTACCCACAGAGAGCAAAAGATCTGCAGAGTCTGACGGCATGACCTTGCCACTGGTAAAGGTCAGGGGCAGTGCTGGGACCCTGAGGTCATCATCATCGTGGGGGCATGCTTCTTTCTGTTCAGGCTAACGCTCTCCTAAGTCATTATTCCCCATCTTGCAATCGAAGATGGCACTGTCTAGGATGTCAAAGGGCAAAGGGTTCAGATGGGAGGAGACGTTGGCATTTTAGAACGGATGGCACCAAGGAACCGGACTTTTATAGAAAGGTGTGTTTCACACAGTGTTCATGACAACCCAGGGGATAGACAGCACTTTTCCCTTTTAAAGAAGGCGAAGACTAGAAAGACTCAACACCTTACCTAGGACACAGAGGTTTTAAATGTCAAAATACTGACTTGAATCCAGGCAGCCTCAACTTAGAGTCTATGGTCTCAGTCAAAAAGCCATAATTCAGCCAGCTGCAGTCTTGTACACCCAGGATCCCAGTACTCAGGAAGCTGAGGCAGGAGAATTGGGTGCTAAAGGTCAGCTTGACTTATAAAACAAGTCCCTGTTTCAAAAACAAAAATGAAAGAGAAGAGAAAGAGGAAGAGGCAACAACAGCTGCCACCATAACTCACCCAGACCCAGAGATGCCAAACTGTAGTCTCTGCCAATCGGAATGTGGGTGTGAGGTAAGTCTGGGCAACTGGTGAGAATTAACTAGTGCGTTATCAAAAGATAACTAAAAGTGTTAGGAGTGCATCTCAGTAGCAGAGTTCTGACTTAGCGTGGGGAGGCCCTGGGTTTACTCCTTAGTCCTTTGCTAGGAAAGCAGGGGTAGGGGTGGGGTTGGGGGGGTAGGGTGGGGTGGGGGTGGGGGTAGAGAGCAGTAGAATAGAGAAGCGTTATCCTTTCTTTGGCTACCCCTCTCTGACCTTCTGTCACTGGGAAACAAGTGAGTTTCATCCTAAAACAAAGCTTTACCTTTGTCGAACTGGCTGATTTAACATTTTACTGATTTAACATTTTACTCTCATCTTAGCAATACATATTGACGAAGGACTTGTTATGAATATCGCGCAATGTTACAGCGTTCCTGAGGAAAACAAGATCAACCCAAAAAGCCTTGTGTGGAAAGTGGAGGAAGAGGCCTTGGGAGACGCCCCAGGAGATAGTCTTGCTTCAGATGCTGAGGAAGCCAGGAGCTCAAATCGACCCATCATCTCTGCTCTTGCTGTCTCTCTTTCTGCTGTTCTTCTGTCCCCCAGGTGTCCTCTGACACCAGCCTACTCATGGGAAGACTATTTCCTTGTGTCAGCCCCGATGGGTCTAGAAGCAGACATCTCACAGGGGAGCAGAGGGACGGATGCTATGGGCCACAGACACTCTTCTGAGCCTGAAGCTGACCTTTCAGAAGGGTGAGTCTGAACTTAAAAGGATGGTGGGAGGCAGGGGAGAGCACACGATGTGGTTGTAAGAAAGAAAATCAAATCCTCTGCCAGGAGAAGAAGTAGATGCTGGCCTGTCCCGAACAACGTCTGGATGCCATTACATTGTACTAGGCAAGAAAGGACACAGAGTGAACGAACCGTGTCACGAGGAGAAGACAATGTGTCCTCTTTGAAGTAGCACATCTTGAGTGGGAGCTGAGTGTGGCATTGGGGGCTAAAACAATTATAACAAGAGCCTCCCCTCCTGTAGAGCACAAAGCAATCAGTTGGATGCTCAGAGAAGAAAGAAAGAAGGAGCCACCCATGAAGGGGGCAGGTAGAGACAGAGACTTGGGAAGGCAGAGGGACAGAGAAAATAAAATGAGGGAAAATAAAGGAGAGGAAAGAAAGGAAATAAGGGGGTGCGTTTCCCAAGGGTGAGAGAAACAGAAATCAAGTGGCTTCCTTTAAAAAAAAATTATTATTTCCAGTTCTTGGCTATTATGAATAAAGCTGCTATAAACAGCTGAGCAAGTGTCCCGTGGTAGGATTGTGTTTCCTTTGTGGTCTTGAGGTAGATAGATTCCCAATTTCAGAGGAACCACCATATTGATTTCCAAAGTGGCTGTACAAGTTTGGACTCCCACCAGCAATGGAGGAGTGCTCCCCTTGCTGTACATCCTAGCCAGCACGAGCTGTCACTCATGGTTTTGATCCCAGCCATTTTGACAGATGTAAGATGGAATCTCAGCGTAGTTTGGATTGGCATTTCCCTGATGACTAAGGATGTTGAACATTTCTTTAAGTGCTTCTTGGCCATTTGAGATTCCTCTGTTGAGAATTCTCTGTTTAGATCTGTACCCCCTTTTAAAACTGGATTATTTGGTTTGTTTTCAGGGAGCTTGCATGAGTCTGACCTAGGCCCTCTGCATGTATGTTATAGTTGTGTAGCTTGGCCTTCTTGTGAGACTCCTAACCGTGTGTGTGTGTGTGTGTGTGTGTGTGTGTGTGTGTGTGTGTGTGTCTCCTTTGGCTGCTTTTGGGACCCTTGTTCAGCCATAATACAAGGGGAGATGCCTAGTCTTATTGCAACTTGATATACCATTTTTTGTTGATATCTCTAGGAAGCCTGCCCTTTTCTTAAGGGGAATAGAGAAGGGGTGGGTGGGGATGGACTGGGAGGAGAGAAGGGAGGGGAAACTGCAATTGGGATGTAATATATGAAAGAAGAATAAATAAAAAATCTTAAGAGTCATCATCATTATCATCATTGTCGTCGTCATCGTCGTCATCATCGTCATTATTTGGGGATTTTGAGACAGGGTCTCTCTATGTATCCTTGACTGTTTGAGAATTATGTAGACCAGGCTGGCTTCCAATTCACAGAGATCCGCCTGCCTCTGCCTCTGAGTGCTGGGATTAAAAGCATGCACCACCATGCCTGTTCCTATTTTTACTATTTTTAAAATTATGGGAATGTGTGTCGGGTGGCACATGTATGTGATGCAGCGACCCCTTGGCATTACAGGTGCTCATAAGCTACCCAAAATGGGTGTTTGGAACCAAACTTAGAGTCCTTTACAGGATCAATGCACTTGACTATTGATCTATCTCTCTAAGCCCTTCTTCTATCTTTGAACCGATTTGTACATTAAAAGAAAATGAAGTAATATAGGACTGGGGGGAAGAGTTGAGTGGGATAAGCGTGGACCTATCACCACTCTACGGAAACACAGGCACCCACCTCCACTCACACCCAAATAAAGCAACGTCGAGTGGTTATTAAAAACTCTGAACTTCCAAAAATCTTCACATTTAACACCCAGCCTTTCCCACAACCCCACCCAGGCCGCTGAGCCATTGTCTAGAGAACACGTAAAGTGCCCGATGCACCCTGCGTAGGCTGTGTGCTGGCCACACAGGAAAAGTATATAGAATGAATGTCCTCTGTCACCTTGCAAAAGCCTCTGCAGCTATCGACAGGGATGAATTTATAGATGACACCAAAGGTTTGGCCTTATTCCTCCACAGCAGCCCTGCTCTAGGCTTGTCTGGGCCTGGCCCTGGTTGAGGGGTAGGATGCACTTAGCAGTGGCCTCTTCGGACGGAAGACAGTGCTTCTGTGGTGCTGAGGTCCAGGGAGTACCATCCCCATCATTGTCTTGGGATGGTTCCGACAACTGTAGCAGTGCAGAAGCGGCACTCCCAGTCCGGTGGCCTGTGTAGACGGCTGTGAGTTCCCAAGGCATGAAGGGAAATGTCCAAACCCCGGAGGCAGGTTCCAGAAGAACTCTACCCAGGGGCTGAGGATGGAGCTCACTTGGTCAGGTGCTTGCCTAGTATGTAAAGGCCCCGGGTTTCACTTCCCAAATCACGTAGAACCAGGGGTGATGGCACATGGCAATAATCCTAGTACTTGGATAGTGAATCAGGAGGTTTTAGAGTTCAAGGTCACCCTTACCTATGCAAGGAGGCCAGTCTGGGCTGTAAGCTATCTTGTTTCACAGCATCTCAAAGTCAGAAGACTGACACACATATGAACTCACAGACATGGTGACAGCATGCATAGGACCCGCAGAGGTTCAAACCAGACAAATCTCAGCATAGGGAAGGGGACAAACACAAAGTTCCACCCCTAGCCAAGAAGCTGTTTGCAGTCGGTGCCTCCTGAGAAAAGGAAAACCAGTTTTCTCCAGTGAAATATCACTGGCTTTATCAACCCTGCTCCACGCAGACCCCATTTCCAGTAGTAGTTGGCTAATTCAAAACAGACTCTACGCTGTTGTTGATATTGTGTGTGTGTGTGTGTGTGTGTGTGTGTGTGTGTGTGTGTATGTAAGCTTTTAGTTTTATTTTGATATTTCTTGTCTTACTGATTTTTTATTTGTTTTTGTTTTTATTATTTTTTGAGAGAGAGAAAAGAAAACATGAAGTTGGTAGGGGGTGACGAGAATCTGGGAGAGGGAAAAGAATATGACCAAAATATATTTTATGAAAATAATTTTTAAAATAAGATGAAAAATGGTAAAAAAAAGAAAGAAAGAAACAAAGAAACAAAGAAAGAAACAAAGAAACAAAGAAACAAAAAAACAAAGAAAGAAACAAAGAAAAAAAGAAAGACTTTTCAGAAAAAAGGAAAAAGTTCAAAGTCATTCTTGGCCACATCTTAAGTTCATGGCCAGCCTGGGATATATAAGACCCTGTCTCAAACAAGCATGCATAACCCACCAGCCACCATCTTTGTTAGCGTCCCTAAACAGCAGAGTTCCGTCCTTGCCAACACCAAGTGTCAGAAATACAAGTTGGCTGGAGTTCTCCAGTAGTAGAGTCACCCTCCAGGCTGTGACATAATTGTTATAATTGACAATCCTCACACAATTCACTGCCATAAGCAGAAACAGAACACGTCCTATACAGTATAAGACTTGTCTGCTCAGAAGCGCTTGCACCAAACAGTGTGTACTTTGGAAGAAATTCCTAGGACCTCTTTGGTTTAAGCAAATCCAATAAGCATAAAGCTGACTCTATACCAAAAGAGCTAATTCAGGGGAATTATCCACTTTGCCAAATAATTCCTCACTTTACAGAAACATTCCCCTGCGGTGCTCCCTTCCACATGACGCCCTTGTTAACATGTTTATAACATGAGATCCTTCTATAAGAATAGCAATGCGCTCATTGAGTTTATGGGGCACTCATAGCATGGCAATGAAGCAATCGTGGTTGGGAAATGCTTAGAGACCAGCACAGGAGCTCTCCTGTCATCAGTATGGCTCCCTTGACAGGTTCCAGCAGCTCAGGTTTCCAGACACATGCCTCTGAAGCCGCAGGGAGATGACTGTGAGGCAGGGAGGCTACCATCATGGATTTCATAAGGGGAAGGTACACCTGGCTCTAGGAGAATCAAGTGACTCACTGAAGGTTACCAACAAGTCAGAGGGCAGGCCTAGGCCTTCCCAGCTGGGCCCAGTGAGCTGTGTCTTTAAAAGCCTGGAGGTTCCTCCCTCTTACTTAATTTCTACCTTCTTGAATGTGAGCTGAACTTAGTGACTTGCTTGTAACCCAGAGAAAATGGAAATATATAGTTACTTGCAGGTGGAGAGATAGGCAAACAGTACCTTAACTAAGATTAGTATCAAGGTTTTTATTACCAGATAAAACCGGATGAGACCTAGGGAGGTAGTGCAATGATAAAGTGCTTGCCCTGCCAGCATCAGGACCTGAGTTCAAGCCCCAGTGCCCATAAAAAAGCTTGATGTGGTGGTGTGTGCTGTTCACACCAATGCTTGGGCAGCAGAGACAGACAGATCCCTGGGGCTCATAGGTCAGCTAGCTTACCCTACTCAGGGAGCTCTGGGCCAATGAGAGAACCTGATTCCAAATCCAAGATAGATGGCGCCTGAGGAATGACACCTGTTCTAGTTTACTGCCTGCTGCCATGGTAACCACCACATCCAAGAGGAACTTGGGAAAGGAAAGGATTTATTTGAATTACAGGTTACAGTCCAACCTGAGGGAAGGCAGGAACTTTCGAAGCAGGAATTGGAGCAAGGAGTACAGAGGAATGCTGATAACTGGCTTGTTTGGCATGGCTTGTCAACCTGCTTGTTCATATAACACAGGCCTTCCTGCCTAAGGGTGATACCGCCCACAGTGGGCTGGGCCCTCCCACATCAATCAGCAATCAAGAAAATGTCCCCACAGATCTGTCTGTTGGAAGCAGTCCTTCAGTTATGATTTCCTCTTCCCCATGTGAAATTTGTGTCAAGTTGACAAAAACTCACCAGGACAGAGTCTGAGGTTGTTCTCCAAGTTCCACATGCATGCACGTGCAGCTCCCGTGCACCTGCATGTGTGTGTGAGAGAGAGTGCATGTGTATACACACAGGCACACATCTGATTGGTACCAAGTGCCAAGCAAATGTACGTCAGCTCTGCAGTGTCTGGAGACTGCCATACTTGAGTTTAATTAAGAGAAATACCGGTCATTGCCATTAAGAGTCATTCTACAAAACAGCTGACAACTACTCTACAAAAGCTGTCAGGGTCATGAAAGGCCAAGGGACTGTCATGGACTGGGAAGGCGAGAAGATAATGCCAATGGAGTCCTGGAGGGGGATCTCAGAATAGCAGAGAGATATTCGTGGGAAAACTGTGGAAGTGGAAACGTGTTTTCATAAAACAAAACAAACAAACAAAAGACCCTTGGAAATAAAACAAGTACCACACACCAAAATTAACCAGATCCAAAGTCTATATAGTTCAACGAAGTTTTATACAGCTAGAATAGTTAGCATCTTCATTTTGACAAACAGACTGTAGCTGGAGGCGAAGGGTGATTAAGAATGCTCTCCATTGTCTTTGCAACTCTTCTGTAAATCTGGAAATATTTCCAGAAAAACTGCTTGCTTTTGAAGCAAACACAGGCAGCTCTGTTCTTGTTGTTTGGGGAAGTTGGGGTAGCATTGTGGCTGGGGGGACGTCTGGCCAGTCTGGACAGCTTCTTTTGTGGATGGTACCTATCTCGTTTTCCACAAAATACACCTCTCATCTCCTTTGCTGAGGTTAGCCCAGCTTCCTGCTAGACTGTAAAGATGCCACTGATGGGGGTGTGTCAAGGGGCCCTCTCCAGAAAGCTGGACTGCCAAGTCAGGGAGAAAGATGAACCCAGGCTATGTGAGGCTTTGTCTACAGAGCCTGGATGGCTTCTCAAAATGGTTGACAGGACTTTGGAAATCTCATAAATGAAGATTATGAAGTTAATCAGTTATGGCCCACACATCAAGCTCTCTGGTACCTGGTGCATACACTGGCCAAAAGGAGAGGATGGAACCTAGAGAGTCTGTGTGGGAGGTGGTTGGTTCTCGCTGATGCTGATGGGATGGCCACCCTCAACTTCTTCTCTCCAAGTACATAGACTCTGCCTGGCCCATTGGTGGTCACTATAGCATTTCTTTTGCATTGAAAAGTAGCTAGCCTCCCTGGGTGGTGGTGGTGCATGCCTTTAATCCCAGTACTCTAGAGGTAGAGGCAATCGATCTCTGTGAGTTCGAGGCCAGCCTGGTATACAAAGAGTCAGGGCTACCCTGAGAAACCCTGCCTGGAAAAAACAAAACCAACCAGACAAAGCAAAACAAAAAAGAAAGAAAGAAAGGAGAAACGTGGCTAGCTTCTTGATTTGCTTTGACCCCTCAGACATAGCAAATGGTGATGCTTAACAGGTTCTGCCTCTAGCTTTTCAGAGTTCTAGAAGTTTCTGCAATCCCTCTTAAAGCTAGTTTTCACAGAAGTATTTCTTCTAGTCCTGTTGCGAGGAAGCCCGAAAGCTGCAGGAAGAAGCACATAGAAAAAGAATAAGGATTTACATAAACTGTGAAACCTTGGACCTCCCAGGCACAGCTTAGCTGCTGAGTGGCTCTGTTGTTATCAAAACGACAGGAACACCTAAAACAGAAGCAGCAGTTCTGCTGACCAGGATAAGCCCAACCAGGAAGTAGCGCTAAAGCTTTGGGTTGATTTGCTACACAGCAATGGGTAGCTAAACTACTCGTTGGCTCGCTCTTTCTGGCACTCAACTTTTTATGTATATGCTTATGAATTTCAGTTCTTTAATTTTAAATCAAAATAGGAGAAAAATACATCTCTTTTATGGAAAATAGTTGTACAATATTTCAGGTGTCTATTAAGCAAGAACTTGGAATCACTCAAACAACTGGCTAGAAGTCATCTATGATATTCTCCACCTTTTGTCCCCCGGACTTCTGCCCAGTGGCCACTGAATCCGATGGGCACAGGGTCTGCAGGCCCCGTGTTTCTGTTGTTGTCCATGCCCGGAATGTCCTTTTTATTTTTAAAGATTTTTATTTTTATTGAAGCGTATTCATGCGTGTGTCTGTGTGAGCCTTGCCACGTGTGTATGTGTGTATGTGTGCCTCTTGTGTCTATGAGTTCAGGAGAGGGCATTGGATCTCCTGGAGCTACAGTTATAGGTGGGTATGAACTGCCTGATACTGGTGTGAGAACTGAGCTCTGGTTCTCAGGAAGAGCAGCAGCAAGTGCTCTGACCTCCTGTGTCATCTCTACAGCTTCTGGAACGTTCGTGTAGATATTTCTATGATGTTCTCATCTCTCCCAGGTCTACTCTGAATGCTGTCTTGTCAATACAGCTTTCCTGGCCCGACTTTAAATTGCTAGTATCTCCTTCTGCGACCCTTTGTCTTCTTCTCCCTTATTAACACACAGATGATGTGTTCACTTCCATATTTGTGTTCATCTTCCATCTATAGAAACACACGTAGGCACGTAGCATTTTACTTTAAAAAGAACTTGATATAAATCTTAGAATCGATGTAGCAGAGTTGTCATGTGCTAAAAAACCCTCACAGATGGAGGTTTCAGGCTGATACAGGGTGAACGGTTCCCTCTATAGATGAAACGTGTCATAGTATATCAGCTCTGTTAGACAAGAGACAATCTCCAACTTCAAACAGGAAGTCAAAACAGTATTCTAGACTGGGCAGGTTACATGCTCTCCACCACAGCCGTTCAGCTCTGCCGTGGTAGTGCAAAGGCAGCCATTGGCAGTATGTGCAGAGGCTTGGTTGTGTGCATAAAGTTATCATTGGACACTGAAATCTGAATCTCATATCACAATTTTGCTTCCCCCTTCAGTTTTTTTCTGCCACTCACTGAGCTCACGACCCTCTGTAACTTCAGTTTTGGGGGTGTTGATCCCCTCTTCTGGCCTTCTCAGGCACCAGACGTGCACACAGTGCACATACATACATGCAGGGGAAACATGTATATACATAAAATAAAAATAAATAAATCTTGAAATGCACATAAAATCTACCAGTCTGTAAGCCATGTTGGAATCTACGGTAAAACCTTGGCTTACGGGCTGTAGTTAGTAGAACACTGGTCTTGAAGAACTCCAAGTGGCTCCAAATGTAGGAGAGCAATTCAGTTTCCAGGCAAATAGCCAGAAGAATATTCATCCTTAAAAGAAATATTATTCGTATTGTGAATAATATGAATTCATGAATATTCATAGCAATTTCTGCATTCTAGACACTTTATAGCCACCGTGACCAGGTGAGAAGGTGCCAGGCAGCAGCTAAAGGGAAGAAACTGTTGTAGGCTCAAAATGCCAAGTGTAAATTCCTTCCTGTAAGAAAGGTGATGGGCGTGTGCAGGAGCCGAGGCAGGACATCCCACGCAGCCCAAGAGTCAGCCTGAGCAGGTATGAACACAGAATGATCACCAGTTAACTCTTTCCACAAGCCAGTTAGTCTGCTGGGCCCGTTGCCTGAAATATGCACCCCAGCCCCAGACAATCACTGCATTATTCAAGGTTCAGCATAGAAACACAGCGTGTAGCAGATATATCTAATTGTCAAAGATTGGCTCACATGGTTTTGGATGCTGAGAAGGCCTGTGACCTGCTGTCAGTAAAGCTGGACACCCAGGAAAACTCAACTTCAAAGCCTGAGAAGCAGAGGGCCATTCTGTAAGACCTGGCCTGGTGTAAGCAGAGACGGCTATCAGTGTAGTCAAGAAGACAGCTCATAGGCCCCATCTTTCTGCACACTAAGAAGGACATTCTCTTTTACTGACTCTGCCTATTCAAATACCATTGTCACCTACAAACACCCTAACAGACAGGACCAACATATAAGGTTGTCTAACTACCTGAGCATCCCATGGCCCAGTCACACTGACAGTTAGAGCTACCTACCACAGCTATCGTTTGTCAATAAGAAAGGGGTGTGCAGGGTGTGTGTGTGTCTGTATCTGTGTCTGTGTGTGTGTGTGTGTGATACAGACATGCTCAGAATAGGACCAGTTTAAACCTGTCACCTTTCTGATTACAGAGCAGGTGGGTTACTCTAGGAATCAAAATACAAGACAGTGCTAACGCCCCTAGATACACTGCTCCTGCCTCTCAGTCCACACTTCGAGATACAAAGCCCAAGCCTGTGAGCCCACACACTCGGCTTTGTTTTGTTTCGTTTTGTAGTACTTACGGCAATGCGATTTATTTAGTTAAGCATCAATTCATCCTTTAGAGTTCCAGAGCGACTCAACATTTATTTTTATAAACTAGGGTTAGGCGAGAACAATAACTCAGCAGTTGAGAGCACTGGCGTCCCATGCGGAGGACCTGGGTTTGATTCCCAGCAGTCACGTGGCGGCTCACGGTCATCTATAACACAAGTTCTAGGGGGCTGACTTCCTCTTCTGGCCTCCACAGGCATCAGGCATGCACAGGCATGTGTGTAGGCAAAACACCCATATGCATAAAATAAAGTAATAATAATAATAATAATACACAAAAATTTAGAGTAATAAAAAAACCTTCCTGTTTGGTCTTATCCCATTTTTCTCTTTATCTCTGACTTACTGTTAATAGTGTTTTAAAAAGATTTTATTTATTTATATTACATTTATTTATTCCCTTTACAACCCAATATCAGCCCTTCTTGTATCCCCACTCCATTCTCTTTTGAGGAGGGGAAGCCCCCCTCTGGGTGTCAACCACCACACCCCACACACATACGCTGCCATATTAGGCACATCGTCTTCCACTGAGGCCAGACAAGGCTGTCTATTTAAGGGCCACTGGGTCCATAGGCAGGCAGGCGGGCAACAGGCTCAGGGAAATCCAGCCCCTGCTCCAATTGTTTGGGAAACCCGCTTAAAGACCAAGCTGCTCATCTGCTACATATGTACAGGGGGCCTAGGTCCAGCCCGTGCTCACTCTTTGGTTGGTGGTTCAGTCTCTGGGAGCCCCCAAGGGTCCAGGTTAGTTGACTCCATTGGTCTTCCTGTATAGAGTCCCTGTTCTCTTCAGGTCCCTCAATCTTTCTCCTAACTCTTCGGTGAGATTCCCCAAGCTCCATCTAATGTTTGGGTGTGGTTCTCTGCATCTCTTTTCATGGCTTCTGGGTGGAGCCTCTCAGAGGGCAGTTGTGCTAGGGTCCTGTCTGCAAGCATAGCAGAGCATCATTGATAGTGTCAGGGATTGGTGCTCGCCCATGGGGTGGGGCTCAATCTGAAGCAGTCATTGCTTGGGCATTCCCTCTGTCTCTCCTCTGTGTCCCTGCACATCTTGTAGGCAGGGCACATTTTGGGTCGGAGGCTTAGTGGGTGGCTTGCTGTCCTTATCCTTCCACTGAGAGTCCTGCCTGGCTACAGGAAGTGACCACTTCAGGATCCATATCCCCCAGCACTAGGAATCCCAGCTAGAGTCGCCCCCTTGGACCCTCTGGGGCATCTCCCCTTCCCAGGTCTCTGGCACCCCCTAGAGATTGCCCCCCCCAGCCTATCTCCCTTCTCTCTCTCCTGCTCTCCCTACATATATGACTTCCCCTCCCTTCCCCCTCCCTTCCCTTCCCCCTCCCTTCCTCTCCCTTCCCCTCCTCATCCCTTCTCCTCCCTTCCACTCCCTTTCCCTCCCTTCCCTATCCCTTCCCCTCCCCCTCCCTTCCCCTCCCTTGCCCTTCCCCTCCCTTTCCCCTCCCTTCCCCTCCCTCCAGTTCCCTTTCCCTCCCTTCCCTTCCCCCTCCCTCCCCCTCCCTTCCCTTACCCCTCCCT
>CM052703.1:5360410-5469299 GCA_028551405.1 Uromys caudimaculatus
CCTCCAGTTCCCTCCCCCTCCCTCCCTCCTTCCCCTCCCTTCCTCTCCCTTCCCCCCTCCCCTCTTCCTCCAGTTCCCTCCTTCCATCAATCTCCGAATCTATTTTGTTTCCCCTTCTAAGAAAGGATTTATTTACTTTTAATTTTTTAAAAAATGTTTTAATTCTTAATTTCTTATTGTTTGTGAGTTAATGTCCGTGTGTGTGTGTGTGTGTGTGTGTGTGTGTGTGTGTACAAGTGAGTGCAGTGCTTGCACAAGCCAGAAGAGGGTATCAGATCCCAAGTTGGAGTGACAGGCAGTTGAGAGATGCCTGACCTGGGTGCTGGGAACTGAATGTGATCATCTGTGAGAGTTCTGAGTGCTCTTAACCCCTGAGCCATCTCTTCAGACCCTATTTGTTTTATGTAAGTGTGTGTGTCTGTGTGCTGTGTCTTGCCTTGCTGCTGGGGTGCCTAGCACATGGCAGGCACGCAGCTGGGGGGGGGGGGGGGTACAGGATTAAGTCCTTAACAGGGATCCTTAAGTCTTGTTTTCCCTGGCGGGAAACAGTGGAGTCAGAGACAACTGCTGTGGTTTCCTGTCTCCTGAGTACCCAGGCACTCCTGGGTACCACCAGGATTCGGGATGGGGGTCCTCGGTCCATACTTCCATTTCCAGGGCATCCACTAGCCAGTAAGGAAGGGGAAGGCAGAGCCCAGGACAGCGGTGGAACCCAGTGTGATTCCTAGTGAGTGCTGAGAGTACAGAGGGTCTGGGAGAGAGAAGCCTTCTCTGGGAGATTTAGGCACAAAGATGAAGGCGTCATTCCCGGCAATCCCTGATTGCCTGTTCAAACTGCTGTATCTGATGGCGACTGTGAACGCACACACCTTATTTAGGGTGATCCAGGGATGAAATACGTTTTTCGGGAAGGAATGCCCAGGAAGGGAAGCTCATTGGCTGAACACTCGGGGCCTATCTAGATACCTCATTAGCATGGAGAACTCCAGGCTTTTATGCTACATGACTGATTGCCGCGGTCCTCTCAGTGGGGTGTCGTGGTTACATGTTCCAGAGCAGATAGAGTTAGGCAGAGAGTTGGCCCCCTCCTATGGTTCTCACATCTGAGATTTACAGGGTTTGGGCTTACTGGGCCAGCCTTACTAGCTCTTCCATCTGGTGGTACAATCCACTTGCCCCACATATATGAGCTGTGTACATGCATACAGGAGCCCACAGAGGCCAGAGGATAACATTGGATCCCTGGGAACCAGAGTTGCACGCAGTCGTGACTCACGGTGTGCGTGCTGGCTCCTGAAGCGAGGTCTTCCGCCGAAGCTATGGGTTCTTAAGCCGCTTCTCCAATCTCCAGTTAGTGATGTTTTAAGATTGCTTTTCCCCCACATTGATCACATCCTTGGGGATGGAAGAAAAAAGAAACTCAAATTCACATGTGAAGAAGCACATCCTTACTCTTCATTTCCTTTCTCATTCTCTCATCAGGAGAAAAGGAGTTTGAACCAAAATTAATTAATTAATTAATTAATCAATCAATTAATTAATCAATCCGATGAAGTGGAAGCTAAAGGAGAAGAGAGGTTATAGAACAAGCCCTATCCTCAACTCCAGGAAACAGTCATTGTTAAAATGTGTCTTCCATATTTAAAAACAAAGCCTAACACGTTACCAGGCACAAACGTTGACTGTGGGTTCCCCTTGTCACTATATCTCAGACTCGTCTTTCCAGGCTACACAGTGTAGGCTATGCACCTACACTGAAGCTCTTAGTGACACTGTGCGCATTCATTTGTAGATAAAGCTTTACCTCAATATCATTTTCTAGCTAATGTGTGCTTACTCTTATTCTTATCTTCGAGTTACGAGTTATAATTTTAACAAAATACACAGACATATTATGCTGTTTTTGATTACTTTTCTTTGGCTAACTTACTATTGGTAGAATTGTTGGGGTACTGACCTACTTAAGACCTTTATTCATGATTCCCAGACCAACTTTTATTCACCGTGAACCAAAGCTAAGCCAAGTACACCATGAGGGTCTATTACCCTAAACCCCATCACTACTGATGAGAGCATTCTTATAGTCTTTGAGAGTCTGATAGGCAGAAAAATTTATCTTGCCATTCTGACTTGCATTCCTTTGGTTACCAGGGAAGTTAAGTAGGTTTTAAATGTTAGCCGATCAACCTTGTAGATTTATTTAACTCTATTACACAGGATTTAAAAACCCTAAAGTAGAGAGAAACCCTGTAGTTGTCACCTGGGGTCAATATTTATTAACCTGTGGTCTTGTTCCACTTAAATCCCCCTAGGTCTTCCCTACAAACACAAATACATCAGGATATTTTAAGACAAATCCCAGACACCATACCCATTACATATTTTCAGTATATATTTTATGTCAAAGATTGGGTTGGATTTGTTATGTAGCTAAGCCTGGCCTTGATCTCCTGATCTTCTGGCTTCAGTTTACTGAGTGTTGGGAATATAGGCCGGTATCACCATATCTGGCTTCAGTGTGTGTGTGTGTGTGTGTGTGTGTGTGTGTGTGTGTGTGTGTGTGTGTGTGTTTACATCAAAAGACTGATTTTTTAAAAAAGTATGTTATCAAACTTGAAATATAACAATAATTTATTAAAATACCTCAAGAATCTTGTCAGTAGTCCTCTCTTCCCCCCCGACCCCCCGTTTTGAGGCCAGGGTCCAGTCCATCCTAGTCACGTGTTCTTCTACAGACCTGGGCCCCAGTCCATGTCTCATGCCTCTCCTTTTCTTTCTCACAGCTGATGGACTTGAATTAGAATTTGTACCGAGCCCACACATGTGCACGTGGCCCCTCTATCTCTTGAGTCTCCCTTCTTCTTTTTGTGACCTTCCCTTTTGTTTCTAACAAGGTGAAATTCGCATACTTATCATCCTCAGAGTCCTTGCTTGCTTGAAACAGGGTCTTGCTTTGTATCCTAGGTCCCCCTGGAATTCAAGCCTCTCGCTTCCACAAGGCAACTGCTTGATCAGCGACTACATCCTCACGCCTGGGTTTTTGAGTCAGAGTTTAGCTACGTAGCTCAGGCTGTTTATGAACTCATAATGTAGCCCATGTTAGCCTAGACCTTGTGATTCTCCTGCCTCAGCCTCATGAGTAATGAGAGTCCAGGCATGCATCACCACACCCAACTACAATAATCATTTAGAGGATATGATTTGGTGACTAGCTTGTTTACAACTCCTCACAGACACTACTGCTCTCTCTAGTTTGAAAACCTTGTCATTGTTCTAGAAAGTGCCCTGCAGGTACTCCTACCCTCTTGCTCTCTGCCATCAGCCCTGGCCACCCTTAGTCTCTTTGTCTTTATGGATATGCCTATTCCCTTGCTTTATATAAAAAGAATCACACTCTTCCTCCTCCTCTTCCTTTATTGACTTTTCTTGGTTGCGTGGATCGAGTCACCCTCCCCAGTAAGTCCCCACATCTGGATTCTGCTGAGTATCTGTCCTCAGCTCTCACACTTTTGGTTAATTAATGATCAGACCTCGCAACACGATTGGGTTCAGGTTCTTTTGTTGTTGTTTTGTTTTGTACTGGGATCTTTCATATTTAGTCCTTTGTATTTGTATGACTTTACACAAGGGAATATTTACCTTTTTAAATAAGATCAATTAGTGGACTCAGATATATTATCAGCCTGCTCAATTTAGTATGAAGTCCCCCATTAGCTTTGTATGTGTGTGTGTGTGTGTCCATTCAAGTGCATGTATGTGTGTGTGCACATGTTGTGCAGAAGCCAGAGGTTGATGTTCAGTGTGGTCTTAGTTAGGGTTTCCGTTGCTGTGATGAAACACCATGACCAAAGCAACATGGGAAGGAAAGGATTCATTTCAGTAAATCTTCCATATCACTGTTCATCATCGGAGGAAATCAGTACAGGAGCGTGGAGGCAGGAGCTGATGCAGACGCCATGGAAGGGTGCTGTTACTGGCTTGCTCCCCTGCTTGCTTGTTCCTCTCTCTCTCTCTCTCTCTCTCTCTCTCTCTCTCTCTCAGATGGGGTCTCTCTGTCTTGGAATTCACTATATAGATATGCCAGGCTGGCCTTAAACTCATGGAGATCCAGTTGCTGCTGCCTCCCAAGTGCTGGGATTAAAGGCGTGTGCCACCACTGCCTGCTGTCGTATAGAACCCAAGACTGTTGTTCAGGGATGGCCTGACTCATAGTGGGCAGAGTCCTCCCACATCAATCACCAATTAAGAAAATGCCCTACCACCTACTTCCTCCAGCCAGATTGATGGAGGCGTTTTCTCAGTTGGGGTTCCCTTCTCTCAGATGACTAGCCTACCCCAAGTCAACATAAAATTAGCAGCACAGGTATCTTCTTCTATCATGCTTGCCTTATTTTATTTTATTGCATTTTAACATGTATATTTTATTTTGTGTGCATGTGTGTGGGCACACTAGTGCCATGGCACTAGTGTGTGAGTCGGAGGTCAACTTCGGGAATGATTTCTTTCCTTCTATCAGGTAGATTCTGGGGACGAAACTCAGATCACTGGATCTACTTGACCTCTCAGCTCAACTTCCCTGTGGTACCTGGTTCACTCCAGTGTTCTATATTCAAAGTCCCAGGAGAGAAAATTGATAAAACCAGCTTGTGTTAAGTAGCTGGTGGGGTGGGGTAGGGCTATGCAGAGTTTGGACTTCTCCAGGGTATGTGCCCTTACAGGGGTCTGTATCAGAAAGGGAGTGCAGAAAGAGATTGGGGCTTGGAGAAGTCAGGAAATGAATGGCACCTGTAGACCAGGTGCTCAGTGGGCGCTGATGGATGCCTTTGCCCTGTTCGTCAGGTACAAGTTCCTAACATGACTGTACCCCTAAGGGCAGTCTGCTTAGTGCTGAACTCTTCCTTATTGTCCATGATGTCCTCCGTCTTTATGTGGTTAAATTTCTATCTTAAAAAAACTTATTTGCTTTTATTTTATGTATATGAATGATTGCCTGAGTGTTTATATGTGTACCGCATATGTGCCGGGTGTTTATGGAGGCTGTACTGGCTGGTTTTGTGTCAACTTGACACAAGCTGGAGTTATCACAGAGAAAGGAGCTTCAGTTGAGGAAATGCCTCCATGAGATCCAGCTGTAAGGCATTTTCTCAATTAGTGATCAAGGGGGAGGGCCCCTTGTGGGTGGTACCATCTGTGGGCTGGTAGTCTTGGGCTCTCTAAGAAAGCAGGCTGGGCAAGTCAGGAGGAAGCAAGCCAGTAAGGAACATCCCTCCATGGCCTCTGCATCAGCTCCTGCTTCCTGTCCTGTTTGAGTTCCAGTCCTGACTTCCTTTAGTGATGAACAGCAGTGTGAAAGTATAAGCCAAAGAAACCCTTTCCTCTCCAACTTACTTCTTGGTCATGATGTTTGTGCAGGAATAGAAACCCTGACTAAGACCAATTGGTACCAGCATAGTGGGGTATTCCTATGACAACCTGACCATGTTTTGAGGAGGACTGTGGAAGGACTATGGAACTTTGGGCTAGAACATCTATTCGATGTTAAGAGCTCTGTGGAATGTTCTGCAGGAGTTTGGAAGATAATGTTGAGAACAGTGCAGAAGATGGAGGCCTGACTTGTGAAATTTCAGAGGGAAGATTAAAGACTCTTATCAGGGCTGTTGCTATTTTGATTGTGGTTTTGGTTTGCTGGGGCTGAGGAATCAGCTGTGATTAACAAGATACCAGAACTGCTAAAGCAAAAACTTTGCATTACTGGGAGACTATTAATGCTGGTTAGTTGGAGCTAAGAAATTAGTAGTGATTAAGAAGAGACCAGCATCATTGAGGTGAAATCTTCTGGGAAGTGTATTCTGAGAGCACAGAGGCTGTGTTCCAGAGATATCCAAAGTTGTACCTTGTGTTATGGCTGGACTTAGTAATGTATAAGAGTCACCCAGGTGGTACTGGTTTTGAAGGCATGAAGGGGTCATGAAGAGCAGCTGAGGCTCTGACATTATGAGAGGCCTCAGAAGGCCATTGGTGAAGGTGCAGCCTCAATTGCAATTGATGGCCCAGGATTGAAGGGGTCATGCAAAGGAGTTGAGGCTTGGCACCATGAAGAGACCTCATGAGAGGCTATTTGTGAAGCCTAGTTACAGCAGAAGATAGCCGTGTTTTGGAGATTTCAGTACCATGAGATGACCACCAAGAACAGCAGCAGCAGTAGAGTACAGATATCTGGAGCCTAGAAGACAAGGTATGTGCTACAAAGGGCAGAGCTGGAGAAGTGACTCAAGCCTTTGGAGGAATCCAGAAGATCGTGAGTGGGTCCCAGATATTGGATGGTTGGAGTCTGATTTTGCTTTTGATTATGACTGTGCCCTGATATATTTTCCCTCCTGAAGGAGCCCACAGATAAGAGACTTTGAGTTTTTAAAAGACCTTGAATTTTGAAAGATATTGGATATTTTAAAGGGATTGAACTTTTAATAAGCAAGACTGTGGGACTTTTAAAGTTATTTAGACCTTGGGGATGAATAAGAAAGTAAGGGTTGAGGCTTAAGGGTGATGTGTTTGTGTGTCAAGTTGACAAGGGGTCAATTGTACTAGCTGGTTATGTGTGTCAACTTGACACAAGCTGGAGTTATCACAGAGAAAGGAGCTTCAGTTGAGAAAATGCCTCCATGAGATCCAGCTGGAAGGCATTTTCTCAATTAGTGATCAAGGGGGGAGGGCCCCTTGTGGGTAGTACCATCTGTGGGCTGGTAGTCTTGGGCTCTATAAGAAAGCCAGCTGAGCAAGTCAGAGCAAGCAAGCCAGTAAGGAACATTCCTTCATGGTCTCTGCATCAGCTCCTGACCTGCTTGAGTTCCAGTCCTGACTTCCTTTAGTGATGAACAGCAGTGTGGAAATGTAAGCCGAAGAAACCCTTTCCTCCCCAACTTGCTTCTTGGTCATGATGCTTATGCAAGAGTAGAAACCCTGACTAAGACAGAGGCCATAGAGGGACATCAGATACCCTCGTTTCTGTAGTTACCGATGTTTGAGTGTGCTGGGGTCTGAACCCTGCTCCTCTCAAAGAACAAGTAATCTTAAACCACTGAGCCATCTCCCTAGCCACAACATTGCATCCATTAATAAAACTAGTGCAGGACTCACCTCCAGGAGTCTATCTCCATTCTCTCAAGAATGAGTGGATCTTCTCTGAACAACAGCCAGCAGCATCCTATGAGATTCTCCACTCTGGGCTTTGGTTTCACCTGGTGTTTGTGAATATGATGAACCTTGCCCTACTCTCTTCCAGGAATAGAAGAAAAACTTCTTCCTGCCTATTGGCTAGAACTTACTACATAACCATGCCTAGCTGCAAGGGAGTCTAGAAAATGAAAATTTGAGCCTCTGTGGAAGATGACGAAGAGGATGACCTCAAGGAACAGCCTTCAAAGACTTCTATGAACCTGAACCATTCTTTCAGGTCCTTTCTGAGTCTCATCTTCTTCTTCAACAAAATTTAAAACATTTAATTCTAATAGTATATGCTGTCATCATTAAAAAATTAGATGCATATAAAGAACAAAATAAAAAAATCTCTATCACCACCATCAATACTCCTTTCCAAAGCTAAGGGATAGTACTGTTTGGTATGTTTTCCTTCAGATTTTGAATATGTTCACATGAGTGTATGTGCAGGCACACACAAACACAAACATACTCTAACATACTCTGTTGTAGGCACAAATTTACATAAATGTATTTTGAAATAAAATTATAACAATATACAGTAGAACCATTTTCATTAGCAATTTGATTTTTACTTTATAATCTATAATAGGTATTTAATATTAATGCATAACATTATTTCATGATATGGATAAATCTTTATTAAGTATAATCTTTGTTGATAGACTGTTTAGAAAACTACCATGGTATAAACATTGACCTTTGTAGAGTTGATGAGTTCTCAGCTTTCATTAGACACAAAACAGCAAGTCCAAGCACTAACATGTTATTAACATGTTGGTTAACATGACCAAATTATCATTTCTGAATCCAGAAGGAGTTAACTGAGGTGGCTCAACATTTTCAGGAAGGGATCTGGTTACTAATCTGATCAATCACATTTGCTTAGAACATTCCTTAAAACATCAGTGATTGTTTGCTTCTTCCTATATTCCTGGAAGAGAGTAGAGCAAGGGTCATTATCCCTAAACACCAGATGAAGCCAAAGCCCAGAATGGAGAATCCCATAGGAAGCTGCTGGCTGCTGGCTGCTGATTCTAGGATGACCCACTGGCCCAGGCCTCACAGTCCACATGAATGTGGTTCCTGCTCATCATGGGTTGGTCTCCTACCTAAGAAGCCATACCTGCTTTTGGGATACTGAGGACAGGACCGCAGACATTCTCACCAGCCACTCAGTCCTTGTCTTCTTGCCTTTGAAGACAAATTCGGATTGGCTAAGAAGAGAGTATTCGGTTTAATGATGGTTTATCTAAAGATAAATAGTACAGGTGTTACAGTCAGTGAATTCAATCCCTCAGCAATGTGTTAAAGGCCCAGGTGTGCTTGTCTGAATGTACCTTATATGCTAGTTGCAGAGCCAGAGCAATGGACGATTCTCTTGACCTCTAATCTAGGCCATTCCACTCCTTCCTTCCTTCCTTCCTTCCTTCCTTCCTTCCTTCCTTCCTTCCTTCCTTCCTTTCTTCCTTTGTCCATCCTTTCCTTCCTCCCTTCTTTCCTTCTTCCCTTCATACTTTCTTTCCTTCCTTCCTTCTTCCCTCCCTTCCTCTCTTCTTTTTCTTTTCTTTTGAGATAGGAACCACCAATATAGCCCAGGCTAATCTGAAACTTGCTATGTAACCCAGACTATCCCTCAACTCAAAACCTTACTGCCTCAGCCCTCTGAGTGCTGAGATTACAGGTGTATGCCACTACAGTCAGCTTATTCTTCTTTTTTTTCTGCAGCCCACTAATACACTGATAGAGGGCATTATGTACTAACAGCAATGACTCCTCAGGAGGCACAAAGTCCAAGAGATAATCCAGCAGTGCCCCAGGTAGGACATATGCAATGAGGTGGTGCCAGAAGGAAACCATATGTGAGGCAGTGCCCATGCCCTCACAGTATCAGCTGGGCTCTCAGCACCTGCTAGCTTCCCTCTTGCTCTAGAAGTAGGTTCAGGATTGAGATGCCCCTTTCTCATTGGGGCTCCCTCCTAGAGAAGGCCCAGTTATCATGCCTGCAGATCCTAATAACCACCATACTTACCAGGCTGCCCGAGGACCATTGTTACAGAAACCACAGTTCCTAAACCCATTTATCAAAACCTAAAAGCTGATTGATGTGTTCTGGGCAAAGGAGAAAAGGCCTCATGAAACACAGTCATGCTGGGGAGAGCAAGAGGCATGTGCAGGCAAACACAGAGGTAAGACTCACTGAGCATGTGAAGGAAAATAGGCAAAGATGCAGTTCCTTATGCTAAGGCTCTGTGGTGGTTTGAATATGCTTGACCCATGGCAAGTGGTACTATTAGGAGTTGTGGGAGGAAGTGTGTCACTGTGTAGGTGGGCTTTGAGGTTCTATACTCAGGCTGTGCCCAGTATGGATGGGAGTCTCCTGCTGCTGCCTTTGGATCAAAATGTAGAACTCCTGGCTCCTCCAGCACCATGTCTGCATGGACACTGCCATGCTTCCTGTCGTTATGATAATGAACTAACCCAACTGTTAGCCAGCCCCAATTAAATGTTTTCCTTTATAAGAGTTGCCTTGGTCATGTTGTCTCTTCACAGCAATGAAACCCATCATCCACCCATCCACCCACCCACCCATCTATCCATCTGTTCTCTATCTATCTATCTATCTATCTATCCATCTATCCAACCATCATCCATCTACCCATCATCTATCCATCCATCTAACTACCCATCCATCCACCCATCCATCTGTCCATCCACCCATCTATCCATCCATCCATCCATCCATCCATCCTTCCATCCATCCATCCATCCATTTACCCATCATCCATCTATCCATCCACCCATCATTCATCTATCCATCATCCATTTACCCATCATTCATCCATCCATCCACCCATCTATCCACCCATCCATCCACCCGTCCACCCACCCACCCATCCATCCATTCACCCATCATTCATCCATCCACCCATCTGTTAACCATCTATCTGTTCATCCATCCATCCATCTATCCATCCATCAATCCATCATCCACTCATCCACACATTCCTTCATGTATCCATCTGTCCATCCACCCAACCATCCAGTCAAAGATACTCCTTTTGCAGTGACTGGAGGACACCTGCACATAAACAACCCTCCACACAACGAGATAATACAGTATAAACTGATTCTTCCAATCCCACCTCCCACCTTGTGAGTCAAAAATTAAATCAAATTCATTAATACCACCTAAAAATCCCAAACAGTTCTTTGATTCAAGTGGTAATAAATATTTCATGCCCAATTGTGTGGTGTTCCTAGCTGTGTTTATTAAATAGTTTCTCATAATTCCAGTTATTCATTTTAATAGGTCAGGTCTTGGCTGTGATTTAAACAGACCACTGAGGAAACAGCCGTGGTTAAACATTGTAACAATATGGATTATTAATTTAATTGGCCGGCTATTACTTGTTTGGACTCTGAGCTAACACATTTAGTTCAGTCTCTGGTGGCCCATAAACCGCAAAGGTCGTGACTTTAACATTCAGAAGAATGGGAAAAGGCGTTGAGACTGAGATCAGGAGGCAAACTTAAGAGAGGCAGGGGAAGCCAGCGTGGGGAGGCAGCGGACTTGCTGCAGGCAGGGCAGGGCAAAGGGGATTCATTTGTCAGCTCCTCATTAAAGCCTCTTCAGCAGCCACTGTCAGGGTTGGCAACTGCCAGGAGCTGGAATCTCCATGGGATTTCTGAAAGGGGCAAATCCTTAGCTATGATGATGAGATACCCCACCCCAGCTAGGCCTTGCCCTTTTTTGGATGTCTGAGCACATGGCAGGCCTGCGCCTTGTAAAAGCAAGTGACTGGGACAGGGAGTTCTCAGGGCAGCCTAGCCCACAGCTTCTCAAACCATAGTCTGCCAAACAAGTTCTCCTTCCTGCGCAAATGGCCCTCTGTCCTTTCCAGACACCACCTAATGTCTATGGGGTCCCCAAGACTCTGGAATTTGCATGACATTAACTCAGTCTAATGCTCCGTGACCTGTGAATAGCCAAAGCCCAGACTGGAGGGTCTGAGATTGTCCACATGACCCTTACCTCTCTCTGCTTCAGATTCCTGCTTCAGCTAAGTTGATTCACTAGAGAGATGAGTTTCAAATCCTCCTGAGAGATCTGAGGGGATGATTTGGTGGCTAAAGTGCTCACTGTGCGAACATGAAGAGCTGAGTTGAATTTCCAGTGCCCACTGGAAGCTGGGCCTAACAGTGCTCAACTGTGATCCTAGTGCTGTGGGCGAGGATGAAGAATGGTGACAGACAGGGCTTGCTGGCCAGCCAATAGAAAAAAACCACAGACAACCCCAGCAGGCTTAGTACCAATGTTGATCTCTGTCCTTCTCATGCATGCAAACTGTGCGTACACACATGTACTCATGCCTACTGCCCACCATCCCAAAATAAAACAAATAAACAAACCTGAGGTGGCCCAAACACACAACCCAGTCCTTTCCTCAATTCTAACAGGACTTTCACTCATGTTAGACTTATCTGAGAGTTATGGGGTGGGGGTACTGGATGGGGGGCCCTGTAGGAAGCAGGGTAGAGGTTATACCAGTGTAGTTCAAATGTCAGGAAAGGAAGTGCACAGTTGGCCAGGTGTCTCCGGGGCCTGGGGGTGTTTGGTAGCCCTGCATTTGGGTTCCCCAGGTCAGTGCCATCTGCAGACTTTTCTGCTCTTGGTTTCAGTCGCCTCAAACAGCTGTTCTCAATCAGGATCTCTGTGACAGTCTACAAATTCTATGAACTTGGGGTGGGGGTGGGGGCTTCCATCTTGAGTTTTTATTTGGTAGCTTCCACCTGAATTTTAGGGTTGCCTTCTTGTGTAAGTGTAGGAAACGAACCGCAGGAGTGTCAGCTGTCCCCCCCGGGGCTTTGTCACCATGAGAGTCTGCTTTATTCTGTGGTGCAGTCACGAAGATCTTGAAATATCATGTGTCTCCCTTGGCTTTATTCGAGTCTTACTTGGCCTGGGTCACAGCCTTCCTTCCTCTCTGTTAGATGGTTTCCAGACTGAACTCTGGAGGAACTCCAGGCTGAGGAGCTCAGCCATCAGCTTGCAGCACTATGAACTCCCACAACCGAGAGAAATGCTAGAAACCTTGGAGGATTCTTGTGTTCCTTATACAGCAAGGTGTGAGTTCTGAAAATGCATTTCCAATAATTCATCTTTACGACTAAGACGTCTCAGCTTTAGGAATCACTAAATTAAAACTAATCAGCTGAGTGGACAGTGTGTCATGTGTATAGCACTCTCTAAACCTGTGTCCAAGAAATAATAGCCTTCATATACATGCCTTTACTCTCTGAAACTCTAGGGCTGGAATGTAGTTCAGTTGGAAGAGCACTTGCCCGGCATGCATGAAGGCCTGGACTCTATCCTCAGTACCACAGAAACTAGGCATGGCAGCATACAACTGTAAGGCCGGAGGGAAGCAGAGGATGGAGATCAGGATTTTCAGCTGCACGGTGAATTCAAGGCCAACCTGAAGTAACTCTGCCTCAAAAAAAAAAAAAAAAAAAAAAAAAAATTAAAAAATGAAATTTGACATTTAAGCTGGGAATGGTAGTGCATGCCTGCCTGCTATCTTAGCACTTGGAGGCAATGGCAGAAAATTGGAGAGTTCAAAGCCACCCTGGGCTCCCACAGTGAGATTCTATGTCAAAACACTGAAACAAAGCAAAAGACTAACTTCACTGGCTTTGTCTCTATTGCTGTGTTAAAACATCCTGCCAAAAAGCAATTTAGGGAAGAAAAGATTTATCTGGTTTATGATTCTAGGTTACAGTCCTGGGAGGTCAAGTCAAGGACTTGGAGTCGCTGGTCACATCCACAGTCAAGAGGAGAGAGATACATGCATGCATGCATGAATGAATGAATGAACAGGAATAAATGCATATCAGTTTAGCTCTTTCTATTCTCACACGGTCCAGGGTCCCAAACCCGGGAGTGATACCACCCACTTGCAGGCTGGGTCTTCTAGACTCAATTAAAACAGTTAAGACAACACCTCAAAGGCATGCCCATAGGCCAGTCTGATCTAAATGATCTCCCCCTTCCCTGGTGATTCTACGCTGTGTCAGGGTGACAGTTAAAACTAACCACCAGGGGCTGGAGAAATGGCTCAGTGGCTGATTTTTCTGGAGTTCTCAAGTTTGGTTCCCAGCACCCAGGTGGTGGCTCGCGTCTGTCTGTAAGTCTAGTCCCAGGGGATCCAATGCCTTCTTCTGTACTCGGAGGGTGCAGTACATACATGGTACACCCTTATATACACACAGACAAAACACTCATATACATAACATAAGATTTATAAAAAACAACCCTCTAACTCACTAATAAACAAAGAAAGCAATTGCTGAATTTGCTAAAGCCTGACAAGATGGAGGAATGGACCAGACGCGGTGGTTTGTGGATAAGAAGAATTGTGTCCACTTCTTGTGTCCTTCCTGCCTCTATGACTTTCACAGATCTTCCAGTCACAGCAGGGAGCAAAGCAGAGAGAAGCATCATCTCTCTGGATACTCAGGATGAAGCTTCAGTCAGGTAGACTTTGTCATCACAGCAAATGTGTGGCCAGTGCCTGCCACATGTTGCCAGTTGAGTCAATGCATGAAGGATCAGTTGGTGATGGTTGACTTTATGTGTCCATTCGCCTGGGCTAAGGGACTGTCAGGTAGCTGAGAAAACATTTCCCGGCATGCCTATGAGGCAGGGATCAGCATTTGAATTGGGAGACTGAGTGAAGAAGCTGGCCCTCAGCGATATGGGTGGACATCAGTGTACTGGCAGGCTACGGAGGTGAGGCAGAAGGGCAGGCTACCTTCTCTGAGCTGAGGCATCTATCATTTATCTTCTGCTCTAAACCAGTTCTTGCTGTTGAGCTAAGGTGGCGACTCAGTGGGTAAAGTGCTGGCTATGCAACGTTGAGGTCCAGAGTTTGGGTTCCTATTTCTACAACATAGCCACACATCTGTCTCTGCTGTGAAGTTGGTCAGACTGATGTGCAATGGCAAACAACAACAGGCCTTGTTTCAAGGTGGAGGGTGAGGACTGACACGCAAGGATCCCAGGTTGTCCTCTGACTTCTGGGTACACCCTGTGGTGAGTGAGTATCTGCATTCCCAAATCACACATGCGCACACACAGGCATGTGTGCACACACAGAGACTTTTAAAAAAAGAAAGAAAGAAAAAGAAAATGAAAAAGAAAAATCATTGTTCTTGGTCACTGGGCCTTTGGGTTCAGACAAGGCCTC
Organism: Uromys caudimaculatus; assembly: GCA_028551405.1. Taxonomy (NCBI): domain Eukaryota; kingdom Metazoa; phylum Chordata; class Mammalia; order Rodentia; family Muridae; genus Uromys; species Uromys caudimaculatus. Next base: position 5,374,879 of record CM052703.1, read on the forward strand.
ACACCATCTTCTCCCCTGGTCTCAGGCCCTTGGATTTGGGTGTCCCTAACTCTCCAGCTTACAAATGACAATCATAAGACTTCCGCAATCATGAACCGATCCCAATAGTCAGTATCTATATACATACGTGTTACATATGACACATCCGTGACATTTTTGTCTCTACTGAACTGTAGAGACAATATAGAAATTATATTGCTTAGACATCATCATATCTTAGCATATTCAGTAGCTCTGGTGTTTACATACATTTGAAATCATCTAACATGCATTTTTCAGAAATAGCATTGCTGCTATGATACACAACTGTCCACACCCACACATGACTGTCTACACATACCTACACAACTGTATACACACATGACTGGCCCCCACATATGACTGTATACACAACAATTGTACACACACATACACTTGACCATATATACACATGCCTGCCCCCCCACATATGACTGTTCACACATACAACTGTACACACACACACACACGTTTCCATGTACACACACACAATTATACACACGTATGATTGATTGTACACATACATACACAAACACAACTGTCCACACACACACACACACACACACACACATTACTTTACATACACACACCTGACTATATACACACAACTGTTCACACACACATGATTGCACACACATATGACTGTACACACACATACACATATACACAACTGTAAATGCACACATATGATTATACATACACATAATTGTACATATACCCTATTGGTTCTGTCTCTCTTGAGAGCCCTGACTACTACAAAGAATGTACAACAATGACCCAGGAAAGTAGATGCTGGGATGAACGATCTGTAAGCAGCTTTAAGCCTGAGAGTTCAGAGATTCTGTCTGTCTCCCTTCACATGTTTGTATCCATGGACTATGATTCCTACAAGCATTGCAAATATCACAGAGAGGAAAAGTCACTGATATGGCGTCTTACCTGAGTCCTGGGGATTGAACTCAGGTTGATGGGCTTAACTGCAAATGCCTCCACTCATTGAACCAACTCTCTGGACCAAGGAACACAGCATTTTATAACACCAAGATGTCTACTTGCCCCTTGCTCTGCCCTCTGATGATGGCCACACACATGGCCCCACCTAGAGGGAAAAAGATTCAGGGCAGAGGCTCTCTCCCCGAGCATCCTGACTCTCAGGAGAGTGAAATGGGAGGAGCTCCTAGCCCACTGGGATTGCTGTTGGAGGGGAGAGAGCAGTTGGAATGGTAGGTGGCTCATTTGCATCTTATATGAAAAGCACCTATGGTGGCTTGTGCAAGGTCACAGACTCCAAAGCAAATTCCATCCAGAAAGACGTGGGAAGTGCTTGTAGACTCCTCTGAGAAGTCCAGGCAAGCCTTTTACTCCCCTAAGTTCCATATCCATAGCAAGCTAAGTATGAGTGTGACCTGTCTCTGGGACAGCCAGGTAGGTGCATTAGCTGCTCTGCTTGTCACTATAACCAAATACTTCCCTCCTGAGACAAGAAGGATTTATTTTGACCCACAGCTGAAAAGGGCTATAGTCCGTCAAGATGGGAAGGCTGGTCATAACATTGGCAGCAAAGCTTGTTTACATCTTGGTAGCCAATCAGGAAGCAGAAAACCCAGGGCAGAATCAGAGCTGGCATAACACCGTGGTCCCTCTCTCTGGCCCTACAACTGATGGCTAAGCCCCATGTCTGAAAGATTCCAGCTGCCCAAAACACCATTAGTAGCTAAACACATGTGCTAGGAGTGGACATTCCACACTGAAGCTGCACCACCAAGCTTCTCAGATGCTCCTCTGAGGTCCTTTACCCTTCCAGAAAGAGTTGGAGACATATGAACAAGATAAACAAGCCATTCATTGCCAAGAGCATGGATTTCCACGCTATCCCGCCAACCTCCTGTGATGGAACAAATAGATGGTATAGAGATAAAGATGGCGATGAGGGTGGGGGTTGGACTAGGGGTGGGGATGGGGAGAGGGTGGGGGTGGGGGTGGACATGCGGCTGGGGATAGGGACAGAGGTAGAGAGGAAGGCACAAAAGAGAACAAGGAGAGAGACCCCACGTGGATCGGAGAGCCAGAGCTGCTCAGCCACTTGTTGATTCTCTGTCAAAAAGACTTCTTTTTCTCTGTAGGCTGCCCCTCCTTTTTGTGGCAATTGCTGAATCTCTTGGCATGAAGCGCAATCTCCACTTTCAATGGCCCAGGATGGTTGGCATGGCCTGGTCCATTGCACCAAGAACAGGCTGCAGAAAGACTCTGGGTTTGGGCATCTCCAGGTGTTTACTTGGTTTTTCTCCCCTTAGTTCTTGTTTTTTAATTGGTTTCAGATGTGAGTACCCAATAGAGGCCCTGAATAAATAAAACAGATCATAAAATATGGCCAAGCAAAATGGGCAGGAGTAATCCCAGGGTGCATGGAAATGTACTCCCAGAGAGGCTCATAAATAATGAGGTGGAAACAGTAGTCTATTTTCTCTTTAATGGAAAGCCAATTAGGAACTCTCGCTGGACTGGCGGGAAGGAGCCAGGTTCCTTTGTTCTGTAATGAGCAGGCGGGGGAAGGGAAAGCCACTCAGCTTGCCAGAACAGGGCAGTGAAAATACACTGGTCACTGGGCCCCCACAGAGAATGACGGAATAGAACGTGACTTCCTATCTCATGGCCACCGCTCTGATTCCTCCCTAGTTGAGGCGGGACTGTCTTCCAGGCCAAGCTGGGCTGGAACAATGCACTAGCAGAACTCTGTGGAAGTTGGTGGCAGGAAGATTCCCTGTGAACTCAGAGAATCTGCCTCCTGCCCCAGCCTTAGGAGGGCCCAAGGGAGCCCCCAGATGGTGTGACTTCTCATTTTCTATCACTGAGCAAAAGCCAGTCTGTCGGATCCGATGAGCCTTCTCCTGCCCATGGCTTCCTGTTTGCTCTCCCTGACTGCTGGTGTTTTCTCACCCCAGACACTGTGTTCTCCAACCAGACCAGAGCCTTCACAGTTTCTCCATTGCAGAACACTGCAGCCCAAGGCAGAGCAGCCCAGATACCTCCTACACTACAAAGGAAGGGTTTCTGCGCAGTCCTTTAGCTGCTGGTGACAGCCTCAGAAACCAGTTCTCTTAAGTCTCAATGACCTCCTGTGGCTAGAGCCTACCCGGTGACTGTAGGTGAAGGTTGTGGTAGCACCACCAAACATGTTGGGAGCACAGAGGCCTGGGTGAGGTGCTTGACTCCATCTCTTGACAGTCGTGTGGCCATGCTCAATGTTTCTTTTCTTTTCTTTTCTTTTCTTTTCTTTTCTTTTCTTTTCTTTTCTTTTCTTTTCTCTTTTCTTTTCCTCCTTTCTCTCCCTGCCCCAATCTCTGTCTCTGTTTGTGACTCTCTGTGTCTGTCTCTCTGTCTCTGACTCCCTGTGTCTGTCTCTCTGTCCGAGGGCAACCTGCCCTCAGGTAATCAAGGAGCTAAAAAGGCAGAGACAGCCTAATGAAGGACCCCAGGATATGGGGACAGAAGAAAACGACAGAGTCACCAGGGGGACACAGGGACCCTGACTAACCTGCACCTCCCAGAGTCTATCCAAAAAAGCAGGAGCCACAGAAGAAGCAGGAGCCTGCACTTATTTCTCGTCTTCCAACATGTGGGTTCTCTGAACTCAGGTTATGAGCTATCTCCTTAGCTCTTCAAGTTTAGTTGCTCTCAAATTGTAGGTATCTAGGGTTGTCCAGTTGGCTGGGTGAACTTAGTTTCTACTTGACAGGTATCAATAAATATCGATGGTACCTCCAGTAGTTAATATGACAGGAAGACACTGTCCTTTGGATGCCCTTTGGATGAGCCTCTGTGGGTTCCCATGAAGTCCGCCACAGACTTGAACATGTCATTGCTTAGTTTCTGTCAGGATATCAGCTATTTAGAGTCATGGCTCAGAGTGATGCTTACCGGAGGAGGAGCCATCAGGTTCAGCCTTGTCAGGCCTACGCTGGTTTTGCTTAGGGTGGAGAAGGAGGAGGCCTGGAGTTGGGGACATCTGCTGTGGCTTTCTTGCAGGAAGCTGAGGGTTATCAGTGGCTGCCAGGGGAAACACAGACACGAGGGGGGGAAAAGAAGGCTTTTGCATATAACCTCAATCAGACTTGGTTGTGTTTTCACAGAGAGGAATCTGCAGAGCACAGCAGCCCTGCCGTAGGAGCCTAAAGAGGGTGTGAAAAGGTTTATGCTGCAGAAGCACCTGCATTCATTCATCCTGAGAAATTTTGGGTGAAATTCTAAGGTGGAGAAAGCAGGTTTTCATCACTGATGTGGGCCAAGCACTGCCATGATTCTGTGGAATCCCAAAGAATTCTTTGCAAAGCAGAGCGGCCCAGAGGAAGGTGAAGTCTCAGGATGTTTGCCACCTGTGGGACACGGTCACGTTCCACTGCTTTTTCAGATCCCTTTCTCATCAGGACAAGGGGAAAGGTGTGAGCTAAGCCCTTACCTCTCCATTCATGCGCTTTGTCCCGGTTTCTCCATGATTCAGGTGCAGAGCCTGAGAAAGGTCATGTAGCAATGCCTGCCGTGGGACCCTGCCTTCCATGCAGTTGGAACAGAAACCTTCTGTTAAAGACCCAAGACAACCAAGCACAACCTGTGCAAAGACACGGCTGAGATCAGTGTGGGACTTGGAGTTAGCAGGAACGCGTGGGGATCTGCTGGCTGCGTGAATGAGTTTAACCTGTTCCTCTCAGGGTTAGGGACACATCTAAGTTAATAGAATACCTGCCTAGTAGGCACCAAGTCCTGGAGTTTGACCCCTAGCACTGTATGAAATCAGAAGGTTGATAAATTCAATGTCATTCTTGGCTACATAGTGAGTTCAAGTCCAGATGGGGTACATGAAACTTTTTTAAAAAATTACCCTCTTGGCAAGAGCAAGTTCCTGGCTTGACCTGGTTTGCCTGGCCAGACCTTGCCTATGACAAGTATGCTGCTCTGGGGAAGAGTCATTCCAAGAAGAATTCTGTGCTGGCAGGCCTGTAAGCAGATGTCCATTGGTCAAGTCAGTTGGGAAGCTAGAGGGCACAGCTGGATTCAGACAAGTGACCTGACAGCCTGCGTGGTGGATAGCAACCACATACCACCTTCCACCTCCAGGAGCCTTGACTTCTCTGTCCCGACCTGTGGCTTCCTCTTTGTTACCCCGTGATGCTGGCATCACCCGGGAAGGGTTAGTGCCCTGTCTGAGAGGAGATCTCTCTGATCAGGGGTAGGAAGGGGAAATGAAAGCAACACAGCGGCAAAACTGAGCGAGCCAGCGCCATGGAGAAGTGCGGCAGCTCTGCGGCTTTCTCAACGTGGGAAAATGACAGCTCGCTAGGAAGGTTTGTGGGGGAAGAGGTCAGAGAGCAAATAGAAAGATTTAAAGACGGAGGAACTGTCAGAGTCATCTTTAAAAGCAGCCAACTTGGGTAAAGTTCAGTGGGAGACTGCTCATACAATGCACACGGTTCTGGAACCAATCCCCAGTGCTGACATTTATTTATTTGTTTATTTTAGTATTTCTTTCTTTCTTTTTTATTTCATGAGAAAGAGTCTCAATGTATTCCCCTGACTGGCACAGAGCTCACTCTGTAGAACAGGCTAGCCTCAAACTCACAGAGATCTTCCTGCAGCTGCCTCCTGAGTGCAGGGATTAAAGGATTGGGTCATTCTCTGGAAGTCACTGCTGAGCTGCTGCATTGAGAGAGAGAGAGAGAGAGAGAGAGAGAGAGAGAGAGAGAGAGAGAGAGAGAGGAGAGGGGGAGACAGAGAGAGACAGAGACAGAGAGACTTTGTGATTCAAATGTATCTGAGATAATAAAACTTGTCATCAGTGAATGGACTAAGCCGGGAGTTGTAAAGGCATGCTGAAGGGGATAATGTCCAGCCAGTGACCCATGCTTTGGAAGTTTGAACTTAACTTAGAGCCCCTTGGCAGTTGAGACAAAAGAGAAAGACAAATGGTGATGGATAATATGAATTTTGTTGTCTCATAAGAGAAAGCAAATCTGTAAGCCAGAAAACACAGATCTCTCCCAACTAAACAACTAGGAGTCATTCGGGCATCAGACAGCCCATGGAAAGATTCCACGCTACAGTTTCACTGTGTGTCAGAAGAGCAGTGTGAGCGCCACGGCTGTCGTTATGTGGATGCCGTAGGGTGAAGAGATTTCCCTCAAGTGCCCGCCTCGGGCTTGGAAAGGTCCTCAGAGGTTGTCAGGGTCACTGCGTCCCTCTCTCCTTCAAGTTGTGATACCTCTGTGAACACAGTGGGCCCATTAGCTCTGAAACCCTGTTTCTCACGTCTCAGCTTCCTACTGGAATGGCATGCAGAAGGGTTGGGTCATTACGTGGCACCCAGGGAATGGGGATGGGAGAGGGGAGAGGACATGGCTTCTCGCCCGTGTTACCTTGGCTGGTGACAGTGACAGCAAACAGTCTTTCTTCTGTGGCTCCTGCTTTTTTGGATAGACTCTGGGAGGTGCAGGTTAGTCAGGGTCCCTGTGTCCCCCTGGTGACTCTGTCGTTTTCTTCTGTCCCCATATCCTGGGGTCCTTCATTAGGCTGTCTCTGCCTTTTTAGCTCCTTGATTACCTGAGAAAACAACTCCTGCATCCGAACCCCTCAGTTTTCAGTCCCTAGGTATCTTCTGTCTCTTGGATACATGCTACCCGATGCACCCATAATTGCTGTATACTCTTGACCCTCACAACCCCAGGGGTGGCCCTCCCAACTCCCAGTCAGAACATGCATTCTGAGTGCTGAATGTGGCCCTGCAGCATAGGACCCAAATCAAAGAGCAAACTAGGAAGGGCTTCCTAGTCCAGGCAAAGCCACACTCAAAGGTTTGCCACTTGTCATATGTGTGGTGGAGTCAGAGGATAATGAAGATGTTGCCTCGGTGGAGAGAGTCTGTTTCATCCATGATGTACAATGTTAGTCCTTATCATGGCTCACATCACGAGGAAGTGAGGGAGGGGTATGCGTGCACACCTGAGCCTTCAAGGAGCCCCCTGGCACAGCTCCGCTGAAATCTCTGGGACTTTTGATTGAGCCACAGCCTCTCCTGAGGGTGTTTCACTAGAAGCCCTGACTAAACAATGGGCGAGTTTACCTACTTGTAGTTTCTGTTTGCAAACTCAGTCTGCTGAAAGTCAAGGATAAGAGGAGCTTGGTCTGCTCCTGGGAGGAGTAGCTTGGGCTCAGGGGCCTAGAAGGACTATCCGACTCACCAGAGTGCACGGAGACTCCCGGGGTGGATGGGATTTATTTGTTTTGGTATTTCTTTGGAAAGTTTCAAGAAGAACAGATTTTGGTTTTGAAGGACACAAAAGCAGAGCTGGCTCCATGGCCTTATAAACTGAGCTGTGAGCATGGCAGTGTTCTGGGAAGGGACCTCTTCAGGTTAACATTTTTAACTATGGGGGCCAGAAAGATGGCCCAGCAAGTAAAAGCTCAGGTTGCGTGTCAACCTGACGACCTAAATTCAAGCCCTAGATTCTGAGATGGAAGGACAGAACCAATCCTGAAACTTGTCCTCTGACCTTAGGTCACATGACATGCTTGCGCGCGCGCGCGCGCGCGCACACACACACACACACACACACACACACACACACACACACGTGTGCAAGCATGTACCCGCCCACAGACTACTTCCAGCTCTTCCAGAGAATCAGAGTTCAGTTCCCAGCATCCACATCAGGTGGCACAAAATTATTCATAACTCTAAGTCTGGGGATCCCAGACGTCTGCCCTCCTCAGACAAAGACACATACACACATAGTTAAAAACAATAAAAATAAACGTTTTAAAACCTCACAAAATAACACACCAACACAGATAGGTAGCAAACCTAACTGTGGAGCCACTGAGCACAAGGCCCTGTAATAATGGTGTATTCATTAGTGTCACAGAAAATCTGCCTCTGGGCTGGGGAGAAGCTCGCACCAGAGTGGTCACTGTGCAAGCGTGAGACCTTGAGGTCTAGCCCCGGAGCCCATGCACGAAGGACAGAGCAGCAGTGTGTGCTTTCGATCCCGGGGCTGAGGAGGAAGGGGCAGCCCAGCCCACTTAGTGATCTCCAGATCTGTGGGAGACTCTCAGAAAACAAAGCAAACAAAGCGAAACAAGATGAACAGCATCCTGAAGATTGACACCTAAAGTTAACCTCTACATGCACATGTACACAAATAAACCTGAGCCTGTATGCATACACACACACACACAGAGACACACATGCACACACATACACAAACAGATACACATACACATACACACATATATACACACAAACACATACATACACAGATACACACACACACACACACAGACACACACGCATACACATATACAGTCACACATGCACACACATATAAAAACAAAGACACACACATATACATACACATATATACACACAAACACATACATACACAGACACACATGCACACACATACACAAACAGATACACACACATATACACACACATATATACACACAAACACATACATACACAGATATACACACATACACACAGATACACAAATACACACATACACACATATATATACATACACACACACAAACACATGCATACACATATACACACATAAACACACATACATACAAACACACACATATACACACATACATACACACAGACACACAGACACACAAACACATGTACACACACACACAATCTGCTTCTAGGGTGGGTAGCAGGTGCCTCTAGGGCACATCAATAGTACTCTTCTGGGGTTTACTAGACCTCGTGTTCGTGCCCCTTGGTCCCAGATCTTTGCCTTCACCGACGTAATTCCTCTGCTCTGTCTTAAGAATTGAACTGCGAGCTTTTTTTTTTCTTTTTTCTTTTCTAAAGGGTCCTATGACTCACATAGTTTGAAAACTAGTAGTCAGACAAACCACACCACACCACACCACACCAGGCTTTTTGTTGTAGAGATTTGTCTTATTTCTGAGGGCTCCAGGTGACCTGCTGACCTCGGGTGTCTCCAAAGCTAGGCAATAATAGGCCATGCTCTAATCTGAAGAGACTGAACTGTATTTGCAGAGAGCTTTGAAATGTTCTGGGAAAAAAGCTGATCAGATGTGCAAGGTATTATATTCAGGGAGAGGAAATCCTCCCAACTCTTTATAAAATGGATTAAGCCAGTTTCTGAGGGCTGCAGTCTGTGTGATCTTAATCCCACTCTTATTCCTGACTGGCCACCTTCCTCTTTGTTTCCAGAACCTTCCTGGCCAGGGCTGGGAGGCCTTCTTGGGCAACCTTCTCCCTGCCAGCACCTGGGGAGAGCTAAAGAGCACTCCTGCCCTTGCCCCCCACCTCACGTACAGTACATTTCCTTCTCACAGGCTCAGATCTGACGAAGGATGGTGTGAACACTGTGGCAGTTCTGCCATTGTGCACTTAGTAACTCTGACCTGCCGGAGCAGCACGTGCAAACGTTGTGGATCACAACCTCAGAAGAGCGGTCAAAGGGAGTTCATAGACAAACACATTCCTGCCAGTCTCTCTAAGCTAAAGTTCATTTAAAGAGACAGAAACAAACTTGGCTCTCTATAAAAGGGTCATGCCTTATCTGTTCAGGCAGCCCTACCCATAGACAACAGACAGAAGAGCTTCATTCTTTATTCTCGGAAGATGGGTTCTAAGGAAGGACCAGCCCAAGTACAGGGCGAAGACAACCTGTACTGATCAATGGTCTGCAGGGCAAGGGGTGGCCACACTCATCAACTCCAGTCAATTCTTAGGACTGCTCCTACCTCAGGACTCAGGCACATCATGCATGAAAACAAGCTAGAAACCTCTGCAGTAGATCCAAGCCCTGAGCAAGCATCATCACTAGACTACTATCATCGCTGCTCCATCATCGCTGCTCCATCATCGCTGCTCCATCATCACTGCACTATCATAACTGCTCCATCATCTTTGCACTATCATCACTGCCCTATCATGACTGCTCCATCATCACTGCTCCATCATCGCTGCTCCATCATCACTGCTCCATCATCACTGCACTATCATCACTGCACTATCATCACTGCTCCATCATCTTTGCACTATCATCACTGCCCTATCATGACTGCTCCATCATCACTGCTCCATCATCGCTGCTCCATCATCTCTGCTCCATCATCACTGCTCCATCATCACTGCACTATCATCACTGCTCCATCATCTTTGCACTATCATCACTGCCCTATCATGACTGCTCCATCATCACTGCTCCATCATCTTTGCACTATCATCACTGCTCTACCATCACTGCACTATCATAACTGCTCCATCATCTCTGCTCCATCATCTTTGCACTATTATCACTGCTCTACCATCATTCACTATCATCACTGCTCCGTCATCACTGCTCCATCATCACTGCTCCATCATCACTGCTCCATCATCACTGCTCCATCATCACTGCTCCATCACCACTGCTCTATCATCACTGCCCTATCATCACTGCCCTATCATCTTTGCTCCATCACCACTGCTCCATCATCACTGCTCTATCATCACTGCCCTATCATCTCTGCTCCATCATCTCTGCTCCATCATCACTGCTCCATCATCACTGCTCTATCATCACTGCCCTATCATCTCTGCTCCATCATCACTGCTCCATCATCACTGCTCTAGCATCACTGCTCTAGCATCACTTCATGATCAGTTTGTGCTTATTCACTGTGTGTCCATTCCTCTCTGTGTGTGTGTATTCCTGTGTGTGTGTGTATTCCTGTGTGTATATTCCTGTATGTGCATTCCTGTGTGTATTCCTCTGTGTGTGTGTGTGTGTGTGTGTATTCCTGTGTACAGGGTAGAGCACATACATGTAGGGGTGTGTGTAGGTGTGGAGATCAGAGATAGATATCTAGATATCTTCAATACTCTGCATTTTATTTTTGAGGCAGTTTCTCACTGAACCTGAAGCTCACTGATATGGCTAGAGAGACTGACCAGTGAGCCTCTGAATTCTCCTCTCTTTACTTTCTCAGTGCTGGGCTTATAGACCTGTGTCAGCAAACCAAGCTCCTTAGATGGAACCACATTCTCATGCTTTCATTTTATCAACTGAACCATCTCCCCAGCCCCAAGATGCGTTGTGTTGATTTAGACTTCCTTAATTCTATTTATCTTGTTAGTGTGTCTGCAGCCTTACTCAAAACTATATTACCTTTGGGACAAGCTCATGATGCCAACCAACACTTGGGACTTTGAAGATTGCTTGGTGGCAGGGTCAAGTGGAGAGCAGAGGTGATCATGAGCTCAACTCCACACCTCATCCATCATAGCTTGTCCTTCTGTCTTTAAACCCAGGGAACCATGCCCTGCTTCCCAGCCAAGAGAGATGATGCCCAGCCTCGCAGGAGCTAGTGACGTGCTTGTCTACCCTTCTTTTCTTGCTTCCGTCTCCTGGAAGCCTTTCCGAAGATCCCAGAAACTGGCATTTGCTTTCTCTCAAGGGTGGTCTCCAGGCTGGGTATGCATTTTCATTTCTGAACTTATCACAGGGCACTGTCGTCTTGTTTTCCCCCCTCTGATTTCCCTTGCTGACTGTATTCATGAAGCCTTAACACAATCTTATGGAATAGGGTAACTGCGCTGTTTATTGGGTGAAGTAGTAGCTTCTGTGACATCAGCCTCAGAAAATGTGTAATGTCCTTAAACTACAATGATATCTAATCTCTGGCACCAAAGATGATTGTATCTGACTTTCATTTATTTCTCATGAGACCCCCCCCCACCCCATACTGAAGGTCTTCTTCAAGCTCTCCCTTCTCTTCAGGGTCTGACCAAGGTCATTTGTGCAAATTCTTGTCTCCACATTTGTTTCTCCAGAACCCATGCCCTTCCCCACCTTTCCTTCTTACTGACTTACCTGCACCCCTTGAGAGACACATGAGATGGTGATGTTCCACAGGAACATAGCTGCGACCTGGGTCTGTTTCCTGGAGGTGCCTTGGTTCCTGAATAAATTTTCCTAAGTCAATGCCAGCTATCAGCTCTGCACGGAAAATGCAAGTGTAATTCTTTGAGGGGCTACATAATATCTGTGCCTTTTCCCTGAAGACAGTGAGTCCTGGTATGCACACACACACACACACACACACAGAGAGAGAGAGAGAGAGAGAGAGAGAGAGAGAGAGAGAGAGAGAGGTTCTTGCCTGAAGAGAATGCAATACTTCAAAAGAGCTTCCTGTGAGCTTCCTCTAGAGTCACCAAATGGCTGGCAAAATGTGTAACTTCCTCCACAAGCCCCACCTGAGATGAGAGTCTGATTGCTGCCACCACAGAGCAGCCTCTCTGTGTAGGCCAAATGGAAGCATCTCCTCTTCCTGCTCATCCTCGCCTCACTCAGCCCTTGACATACTGAGTGATTTACTTCTTGGGTCAGACAGGCAAGTGTATTAATTTTGCCATCACTGGGACCAAACAACCAGTCTAAACAATTTGAGGGGAGGAAAGTTTACCCTGGCTCATGGTTAGTTCTGGTGCTTCTGGGCCTGAGGTAAGGCGGAGAGTGTCATGGCAGGAGGGTCCGATGGAGCAAGAAGCAGAGAGAGACGTGCTCTTTCAGGGGCTCATTTCTTCCAGCTCTGCCCCCTTGCCTGAAGGGTTTCATGACCTCTCAAAATAGTGCCGCCAGCTGTGGATGAAGAATTTGTTTCATGAGTATCGAGGGGGCATTTCAGTTAGGTCCTAACAGACACGAAGCTTGCTTGGCCAGTGTGTTTGTTTTGGGATGGGGAGTTCAGTTGTCATGGCAGCCGTGCCTTCAGCATCTCCTGTGACTGATGGCTAGAGGTGGGGTTCTATATCTGCCTTGCCCCTGTCATATTTGCTCAGTCCTTAATGCCCCAGTTGTAAGGGTTCTTGGCGAAAGGAGGAGACTAAAGATCAATGGGAATGCTCGTGTGGAACTAATTAATTAATTACACCTGGCTATGCAAAGAACTGGTTGGGTAGGTACTCTCAGTTCTGCCCTGTAGGTAACTCAAGATGAGGATGGGAGGGCTGGGCCAAGAAATCAAGAAGAGCCTGAAAGAAGGGGAAAGAAGCCATCTCTGTCAGGTGGAAGTTGGGTACAGAATGCTTCAACCATTGTGTAGAAGAAGAGGAAGAAGAGGAGGAGGAGGAAGAGGAAGAGGAGGAGGAGGAGGAAGAAGAAGAAGACAAAGAATAGGAGGAGGAGGAAGTAGAGGAGGAGGAGGGGGGGCACCAGCAGCAGCAGCAGCAGCAGCACAACTCAAGGTTCTTCCACTCTCCCTTGTGTGTGCTCAAACATCAAGGTGACAGTTTTACTCCTATGTGTGGTGCCTCGTCTGTAAGATGTATTTCTCCAGTATTGAGACACAGCATCCATCTGAGTGACCACAGTAGCCTGTGGTTTTGAGAGATTAAGCCAGTTACCTAGGAGTGTTATACCAAGTGTGTGTCCCTAGCCTGGTCAACAGAGTGTGTTGTGATGACCATAAAATTAGTCCAGAATGGGTGATCATGCTCTCAATCTCTAGATAGGGCTAGGACCTGATCTTTGTAGTCATTAACACCCAACCTGGCCTCCCTCTCTCTCTCTCTCTCTCTCTCTCTCTCTCTCTCTCTCTCTCTCTCTCTCTCTCTCCAGTTTCCTTGGGCTGACTGCCTTCCTTGCCCTTCAGCCTTACTCTTCCATCGAGGTGTCCTCCCAGTAACCCAGACCCTCTCAAGAGCACCCATATGATTTGTATTCGTCTTACCCAGACAGCTCAGGAGAATCTTTTTGTCCCCAAGATTTTAATTTAGTCTTAACTTCAGAGTTCCTCTTACTATCCAAGGCCACATAGTGGGCCATTAACTTTGTCTACCAAATCAAGAAGAGAGTGAGGTGGCTGTCTCAGCCTTGAAAATCCCAATCAGGCTACCAGGGAAGATAACCACAAGAACTTAGAGAAACTAGAGAAGCCTTGGGTGGGGTTCTCAGATGAGGAACAATACTAGGGTGTGGACTCACGTCAAATGTCATTATCATCATTGTCCACGTATGTTCCTGTGCCCAGAAGCTGCTTATCTAATAGGCTTCTCTCTTCTTGGCTGGCTGGGAGGAGGGTAGGCCATCTGGGAGAGATCAGTGTGGTCATGAGACCTTGCTGAGCAAGCATTTGTCTCTTGGGCTTTGGGGAAGGCAGAGCAAGGTTTCAAAGCTTTGGTCACTTTGTTAAAAGCTGCCCCGAACTCGTCCTTTATACAGAAGATAAGGAATGAGTTTTAGTTTTTTTAAAATACAAAATTAGAAAAGATAAGCAAAGTTACACCTTCCAGGTCACCCAGTAAGACAGTTCACCTGCAGAAACTCCCAGAACAAAGGATGCCAAGGGTCTTAAGTGTTCTAGAACTGTACTAGTCGATATAATGGCCACTAGTCACTGTGGCTATTTTAATTAATTAGTTAATTAGTTGATTAATTAATTTAGATGGGATCACATGTTGCCCAGGCTGTCCTCTAACTTACTATATAATCAGGATAACCTTCAACTTCCTGATCATACTGGCTCCACCTCCCAAACGTGCTGCTCCACTCAGCTGTATGATGTACCAGAGTCCTGTATGCTAGGCAAGTACTTTCCCCATGGCTAAATTTATATTAAACATTTGGTTTCTTAGTGGTACTAGGCAGGGTATAAATGCTCAAATGCCACATGATGTTACCCAGTGCAAACTAGACACCATCACGGGATATCTAGTGGACAGTGCAGCCTGGTAACCTGGGCTCTGCTCTCCGGCTCTCTAGCTTGTGTACCCATGAGTTCCTACTCCTCAGGCCAGGAGCTACTCATTTCGGTAAGATGCCACTTGCCTGGGCCCACCCAGGACAGGGGAGCTCCAACAAAGTGTAGATGGTTGGTGACGGGATTCATGTCTCGGGAAAGATCCCAGAGGAAACAGAAGGTACGTCACTCATTGCAGGGTCAACTCTCTGCCCATTTTCCAAAAAAGACCATTAGGTCTATTCAGTCCTCTGAGGAGCAGCCCCGCCTTGGTTGGACCTGGTGCTGTCTGTCCTGGTAGACTGCTTCCATGTCCCACCTCCAATACAGTGCTCTGGAGGCTGAAAGTTTCTACTTTAAACAGCACATAGGGGAGAGACACCATGCCCTCCCTTGATGGGTCACTGTGCCTCCCAGGGAGAGGGACACTGAAGCCCAAGTTCACTCAGAAAGTGTCTTGTTAGAGTCAGGCACGGATGAAATCAGGCAGGGGCTCCTGATGAAGAGTCCACAATGAAATGAAACAGAGTTTTCCAGCCACAAACTCTGTGCTCTCCAGCAGCCTTGACAATCTCATCCAACCAATCGGGAAAGTACTCTGGCCAGACAGGTGGGGGGGTGTTCATCCCCTTCTTCCCCAAGCCATGCCCAATGACCCCGGAGGGCTCCACGAGGCATGGGAAATGTGGAGCACTCACTGGACTTATCTCCCAGGGCACTCATCAAATCTGCCCACTTCCCTCCTGCAAGGATGAAAGTGAACTTGTCATAGTCCTGAATGGACACATTTTAGGGCTGATTCAGAACCTTCTAGACCAAATGTTAATGGGACCCAAGTGAAACTGCAGCAGGAAGAGGAACAGAAGGGAGCTGACTTCCTGGGTGACACTTCACAGTACATTTTGAGCAGAAATACTTAACTTGGGTGGTTCCTCCTGCTTTAGAAAAGAACAGAATAAAAGTCACACGGTCACTGCAGAGTCATTAAAGATGGCGGCTCGAGGTGGCCCATTTGCTGCACAGCCATGGGCAATGCCTGTGTTTCTCAGTTAACAATCGACAAAGAAATTTTGGGAGATGGGGAGGGGGGAGATTTACGCATCAGTATTGTTCCCCCTTCTCCTTTGTATGACCTCATAGCATCTAAAGACAAGAACTTGTGGTTCAGGCTTGACCACAGTGGGGGAGTTAGTTACGATGAAGACCTTGTAGTTCATTGCTTTGGAAGAGGGAGGATGGAGAGAAAAGGAGGAAGAGAAGGGCTTTTACCTGGATGGGCAGGAACCAAGCAGTACCAAACAGTGTTAAATCAGGAAGGGGTAGATACTCTTGCTCCTTTAAATTTATTTATAGATGCTCTGTGACTTACGACGGCGTCACATAGGTAAGCCCATCAGAAGTTGGCAGTGTCTTAGGAGCACTCACACTGAACGCACCTAACTACGCAAACACCCCTATTTGACAGCACAACACACAGCAAGGGCATCTAACCTGCCACTGTGACATGGTGTTCTCACTCGCATAGCTGTGAGGAGCTGCAGCCCGCAGCCTTCAGGCTGGACCTCACTGCTCAAATATGCATTGGTGCACCCTCGTGATCATACTGTGATGGTGGATTGTGTGGCTGACTGGGAGCTGTGGCTGCTGCCGCTGTTTAGTACTGTATCGTGCTCTGTGTGTGTGTGTGTGTGTGTGTGTGTGTGTGCGTGTGTGTGTGTGGGTCTTCTCCAAATGCTTGGGTTCCAACAATTTTCCTGCCTCAGTCTCCCAGGGAGCTGAGCCTACTGGCTCATGCTTCTGTGCCCAGATCTTCTTTTATACATTGCCATCTTGAGAGAAGACCAAAACTCAAAATTCAAAGTGTATCATGTTCTCGGCCTCATAAAGCTGTAAGCTTTACACCCACGAGTCCTTTCTAAAGAAGCAGAACCCATTGTTCCCATCTTCCGGGTTGTGTCTTAGGCAACAGCACACAGTCTTGGGCTTCTTCTCCTCTGCCTGAGCTCCCTGGGGCTTCTGAGTAGCCAGCCTGCAAAGCACAGATCTAACCCAACTCCCAACATGCCAGTGAGGAAACCGAGATGGGAAAGGAAGCACGGGTTCTCCTCCCTGTTCCTCACCAGCAATGCCAACTCTGGAGTTCCTTCTGAGCTCACAGCCTATGGGAGTGATTTCACATGTGATAGTTACAGTGTACACATTTGTCTCAGGGGCAACGAGAACAGATGAAAATAACAGCCACCTTAGAAAGCCATCGATCGGATCACCAGCGTAGACAGCCAGAGCAAATGGGTTGCATACCTTAATTCCCCAGTTGCCTTCCTTACCCACAACAGACATTGCTAATCAATCTGAGCACCAATCCTGGCATGTTTTCCTGCTGAGCCTAGATATAGCCTCAAAACTATCATCAACACAACGCTCCAAGGCGCCATTATCAGTTCACCGAGAGCTGGTTCTCAAAATGAAATCTTCATTCTTCCTGGTTTGAGGCCGTTCTGATTGTTGCTCTTTGGCACCAGGGCTGCGTCGGTCTACAGTCTGTACCTTAGGAGAGAAGTCTGTCCTTGTGCAGCTCCAAACAGGAGTCCATCTGCCAGAGGCACTGCCAAGGGAACTTGGAAGTGGATGAGGAGAATGGCTGTCATGGCAGTGTGGGCAGCGCTTGATCTCTTGAGAATACCTGCTGTAGTTTTCAGCCTGTGAGGAAGAAGGCTTTATAACCACTGCAATTGCTGGCTCAGTATTCAGTCAGGATCCAGTCACTCAGCTCTAGAGGTTGCTGGCTGGAAGTCCGGCCTTCACTCCTTCCATCAGTTCACCCATTGCCCCTCCTACCAGGGCACCTAGAATAGCTTTCCTTTACACGACCCACTCTCTTCATAGCTGTGTACCAGTGGTCCTTGGAGAGCAGGAAACAGCCTTGAAAGCATTCCTAGCTGTGAAAGGTGGGTTTCCACTATCTTTGCTCATCCCATGTCTGTGTTACTTCAAGGGGTTCATCTCCACAGAGTGCAGACACCAGAGCACCATAGAATTAGGAGCTGGAGAAGTGTATTAGTCAGGGTTTCTATTCCTGCACAAACATCATGACCAAGAAGCAAGTTGGGGAGGAAAGGGTTTATTCATCTTACACTTCCACATTGCTGTTCATCACCAGAGGAAGTCAGGACTGGAACTCAAGCAGGTCAGGAAGCAGGAGCTGATGCAGAGGCCATGGAGGGATGGTTCTTACTGGCTTGCTTGCTTCTCCTGGCTTGCTCAGCTGGCTTTCTTATAGAGCTCAAGACTACCAGCCCAGAGATGGTACCACTCACAAGGGGCCCTCCCCCCTTGATCACTAATTGAGAAAATGCCTTACCGCTGGATCTCATGGAGGCATTTCCTCAACTGAAACTCCTTTCTCTGTGATAACTCCAGCTTGTGTCAAGTTGACACACAAAACCAGCCAGTACAGGAAGCCTTTGTAAAAATGTGTTGGTTCTTTCCATTTTATTGACGCAAGTGACTGAAGCTCAGAGGGGTGTCTGGGGCCAGTCTGCTCCAGAAGTGAGTTTAGAAGCCAGGCCTGAAGACCTGCACTAGTTCCTTGGGACCACCACCCCTTGTGTTCAGCAGAGCTTCAAAGGCAGGAGAATGCTTTACTATGGAGCTTCAGGTGTGCCCTGACCAGTCGCCATTGGCCAAGGGAGCCATGGGACAGTTAGCTATCAGTAGCACCCATGGGATTGGGTATGCACCGGTTGTCCTAAATTGGAAGTATTGTAAAAACAGGACAACTGTGAATGGTTAATGAAGGTGTGGGTATGTGGAGCTCATTGTCATGGCAGGTTTGTCTGGCTTCCTGGATTGTCACTAGAGATGGCTATCTGGCCTCCTGACGGTCCCATTTTCTAGGTTGTGGGTCAGAATCTGTTTTGAAGAGAGGCTCACAGGGAGGAGCCTTTTGAGGGGCTCAGTATAAGCTGCACACATCCAGCTGTCTCCCACACACAGAGGGTATGTACTGTACCATCTGGCACACATATGCCAGTGGCCCCATGAGGTCCCAAAGCCCGGGGCCCACTCTGCGCTGTGTCTCCTGCCCACAGCATTACTGTGCTCTCTCTCTTTCATCCCTCTCTGAATGCCCCTCTACACCCATAGGTAAGCAGCAACAGGAATAGCTCCTGGGTCCCCACCCTCCTCCCTTCCCTCGCTACCATGGGAGTGGCTGGGCTCCAGAGTGGGTCTCAGTATAATTTTTAACACACTATATAGAAATGAGTCATGGAAGAAGAGTCTGGATTTAGGGCTATTTCCAATGGTAATTCTTTTTTTTTTCCAGTGTCAGGAGTACATTGTTAATATGTTGGTTTTAGATAATTTCACGCATCGTGTAATGCTTACCGACCATGTTTGCTCCGTACCCCAACATCAACCCTGTCGGACCCCATCTTCCCCTCCCCACAAATCTCTCTCTCAGGTTCATGACTATTCCTGTTGTTTTGGGACTCACTGAGATTAACCAGAGCTGTCTTCCTGAAGGCGCCTTTGGGGCTATCTGTTGAAGCGGCTGGGCTTGGCAGTGGGATCACCACAAAAACAGCAGTTCCCCCTTTCCCAGGGTCTGTCCAGAGCCAATCGTTCAGAGGTAGAAGATATGATACCATGAGCCCCTCCTCTTCCTTGACTTACTAATTGGGTGGTCTGGTGTGGGCCTCGTCCAGTTGTATGCTAATATTCAGAACAATTGTACTGAGTATAGAGAATAGCTCAACACTGCTGTGTTGGCTGGCTGGTTTGGGGGTAGGCTCTTGCTCTGTAGCTCAGGCTAACCTCAAGTTTATAACCCGACCTTCATCTCTCAAAAGCTGAGGTTGCAAGCATGAACCACCGTGGTTGGCTGTTTGTTTAAATTTTGGTGTTTATTTGTTTAACATGGGTTTTGTTTTTTGTTTTTGTTTCGTAGAGCCCTGGCCAACCACAAACTTGGCATCCTCCTGCCTCAGCCTCCTAAGTGTTGGGCCTACAAGTGTGTATCACCAAACCTGGCACACCATGCAGCTCCTTGGTATTTTAAGTATTTCAATAACTCAGTTTTGCTTCGAACAGGAAATGTGTGCTGGAAGTTGTCTATTCTATTGTGAAGAAGGTCCTCTGGTTCCTGAGACTCCCTGGCAGCCATCAAATGACTATAGGTCCTTTCCCAGGGCCTTTCTGGGTGCTAGGTCCCCATGTGCAACCTGCCTCGGGAGTAGAAGAGGAGGGCAGGAAGGGGTCTGGTTTTGTGGGGTTTGCCCTAGATGTCTTGGCAGGGGTGGGCGTGGGTGTCTGTTTTCACTCTAGGCCAGAGGCGAGTCTGTCCCCTTAAGGGTGGCTGAAGCATGCAAGCCAGAGGGAACAGCTTCAGCTGAACTGCCAGGTGGTTTAGAGGCATGGTTAGCAAATGTCTTAGCATCTCTGAGGCAAGACTTTACATCTGTAATGAGTCCTAGACTCCTGGCCTTAATTTCCCTGAGAACAGGGCACAGGGGTCTGACTCAGACTTCTGGCCCTGACTCCCCATTCTCTACCAGCCACAGGTGATCCTCCCTTCCCTCCCGACCTCCAGCCTCAGATAGCCGCACCTTATCAGGATGCAGTCTAAACGCAGATGGTTGATCACCCCTGCAGTTTTAAAGACCTTTAAGGTAGGAGAGTGGTGAGTTCAAGGCCAACGTGGACACCATTGAGAGCCCCTGCTTATAAAAAGAGGGAGGAGTGGGGAGAAAGCTTGCTAAGCAAGAGGACCTGAGTGAAACCCCACAACTGACATACAAAAGCCAAGCATGGTGGTGCACATTAGTATTCCTGAGATGGCAGATCCCTGGGCTTGGTGGTAGGCAGCAAGCCTAGCTGAATTGGAGATTCCAGGTCAGCGAGACCTTGTCTCAAAAATCAAGATAGAGCTGGAGAGATGGCTCAGCCATTAAGAGCACCTGTTGCTCTTGCAGAGGAGCTCAGGTTCAGGTTCTAGTATTCACACAACTATCCAGAACTGCAGTTCCAAGGGCTCTTCTGACCTCTGTGGGCACCAGGCACACATGTGGTGCACAGACGTACATGCAGGCAAAACACTCAATTGCATACAAATAAAATAAATACACGTAAAACCCAAAACAAGACGGAGAGTGGTTCCAAAGACAGCCAGCATTCATCTCTGATCTCCACATATGCATGCATACTTATGTACCTGTACAAAATGAACACACACATGTGTGACACACACACACACACACACACACACACACACACACACACACACACACACACAAATACAAAACGCAAATATATGCAGAGTTCTCAATTTTCCAAATTTTACTTCAGCATTATCTGTGACTGGGAATTATCTACACATTCCCAAAGACAAAGATGAAACAATCCTGGTTGCCGTGTGTCCCCAATACTCAGCAACTGCCTCCTGGCAAGCCACACCGACTGCAGCTTTCCAAGAGAAGGCCTCCCATTTTGCACACCAGCAAACTGAGGCTCAGAGAGAAAAGTCATTGAAGTGCTCAGTGTCAGGTGGCTAAACCAGGATTAGAAGGCCAGACTCCTGAGGTGAGGGCGCCCCCAGTTAAGCCTAGCTGTGGTTCTGATTCACATGAGAAGAGCCTGCTCAGCCTTCCTGGGAATAAGGAGAACTCAGGAGGGTCCTGAGTGAGACAAAATGGAGGTGTCACCCTTGTCTGTGGACCTTCCCAGGTTCTTGATGACTTCCCTGGGGTAGCAGCTTTTCTGAAAATGTTTTTCACCTGGAGATCCAACCCTGAGACCATTTGGACTCAAGGAGTTACACGAATATACTCGCTTCCGCACATCAGTCTGAAGCCATGGGTCCCCTACCAGCTTTGATGTCCCATCTTTCCAGAGTCAACTGCATTCCGTGTGCGTGTGTGTGTACGTGCGTGCATGTGTGTTGGTGCACATGGCTTTTTGGTTTTTTTTTTTTTTTTTTTTTTTTTACTCAGGTTCAGTTCTGGAGACTGTAGTCAGGCCTTATCGCTTGCACGGCAGGCTTTTTACTGACGGAGCCGGTTCCCCAACCTTGGCGGTCCATTTTGCACTTGAAACCTGACCCCCGTTCTCAACACAGATGCTGACCCACGGCCTGATTCCAATCTGGAAGCTTGTGCTTATGTCACCAACTGAGATGGGACACACTGTCACAGCAGGAAGCTGAGGGGGGGGGGCGCTGCCGAAGTTCCGTTGTATCACAGCAGGGAGGGGAGGGCACGAGGCACGAGACCGATACTGGGACTCCCGAGATAGCCTTTCTATTCTTGGTTCTGCAATGAGTTTGCTGTGCCCTTGAGCAGATCAGTTCCTCTCTCTAACACTCAGTTTCCTCATTTTCTACAACCAAAAGCAGTCTCTTGAAGGCTTTCCCTTTCAGTTCGAAAGAGCCCAGAGCTCTAGCTGGGGTGCGGCCATGTGTGAAGAAACCCGAGTCTTTCTTGGTTTCATTTCGTAACCTGGGCCCCTCAGTGCTTCTCAGCTGGGGCTGGGAACAGGACCAACATTCATTGACAAATGAAGGTGAGTTTCAGAGAGGCGGCTGGCAGCCTGGGCTGTCACAAAACTCTGACAGAAGAAGAAGGGCAGTGCTGGGGAAACCCCAGTTTCTGAAGCTCAGGCTCTGATTGGTGCGCGGCATTTGTGCTTCCTTCAGACCAAGGCCTCCAGCCTTTGCCAGTTCCCATGTCATAGCTGCTGGTTTTGATCAATGGCCACAGTATAAACAACAAATAAGTCCATTCGCTGGCAATTTCAGTCATTTGTGGCATTTAATTAGCATAATTGACCCAAACTGGAACTTTCCCTTCCACCTGAATTTAAAAATACATCCTCACTAACCCCCAGTACATCTGAGAAAAATTTCTTTTTTTAAAATGAGGCTTTAACTAAAGCCCAATATCAAAACACTATATAATACTTTTATCTCATCGAAGACATTTGATGCTTATTAAAATATTACTGCTTTAAGGCTTATTTTGATTTTTTTTCTTTTTCTTTTTTCCCTTTTTGCCCAAGAGTGTGTGCAGAACCTCACTACTCAGATAATAACAAAGAAACCTTAAACATGAAAAAAACACATGAAAGGTAATATGTTCTCCATTAGTCCCAGTATCATTTCCCCAGGATTACTGCTTTCCAAATATAGTATTAGCTTAAAAATAAAAGGCCGTTTACAGTAATGGGACACTTGGTACTACTTTGGAGCATGTGGGCTCTCCAAGGGCCTTGTACAACAGCTTCATTAAGCGAGAACTGTGGGGGAGAAAGGCTAGGTTGGAAAAAAAAGAATCCCAGCATGTCTCCTCAAAGGCCCCCCAGATAGGCCACCTACCCTGACCCAAGGCCCGTGTCTAACAAGCTCCTAATTCCGCTTTCAGAACTGCTTTTTCACGCGTTGTTTCTTCCAGAGATGAAAACATTTTCGAAGCTGACAAGCCATCAGTTGGGTGCCACCCGGGAAGAGAAGCTTCGGTCTGCAGCTCTGCTTTCTGGCCTCACTGCCAGAAGAACATGGGACTGCCATCCACACCCAGTGGGTCGTCCTGGGTGTGGGAGGTCTCTTTTTATCCTGAGAGCCAGCAAGTTTACGAGCAGTTACGAAAGTGGAGAGCCTACCAGCTTGTCCTAGTAAACATGGCCCAGCGGTTTCGTGGCTTGTTGGATATGGCTGAAGCCTGTATTCAGTTGGATGACCTAAGTAATTGAGGGACAGAGTAGGCATGCACACAGAAGGACCCTCTAGAGTGGCATCTAGGGCCACTCTAATTTTCTCCCATGGAAACTGCCAGTCGGCCGAGGGCCCCTGAAGACACTCACATTGTCTGTTTGCTGTTTTGGTCCAGCAATGCAGGCCCCTTCTGATTTGGGGAGTCAGCCTCCTGGCACTCCCTAAATGCCTTGTTTTGAGAGGTTCCATGGAGTGAGGGAATGTCTAGCCTGAAGGGAGAGACATGCTCCCCCTGGTTTCCAATCCCCATCTGGGTGCCACTCATACCTTAGCTGTCAGCTGGGAAGGGGATGGTCCAGAGACTACACGAGGGTATAGCAGAGTAACAAGAGCTTATACTCACTACTCCCGGTTTGCGGTTCTCCCCAAAGACAGACAACGCGATGTGTTGGATGGGAATGACCTCATCAGGCCTGCCTTTGCCCCAAGGGGCAGTTTCTTGGTTGGGATGGGGATGGTGTCATTCAGCCCATTTGAGGAAGTAACCACCCAACTTTTATCAGCTTGGGATGTCACTGACCTTGTTCGTTACTGTCTTAGTCAGGGTTTCTATTCCTGCACAAACATCATGACCAAGATGCAAGTTGGGGAGGAAAGGGTTTATTCGGCTTACACTTCCATGCTGCTGTTCATCACGAAAGGAAGTCAGAACTGGAACTCAAGCAGGTCAGGGAGCAGGAGCTGATGCAGAGGCCATGGAGGGATGTCACTTACTAGCTTGCTTCTCCTGTCTTGCTCAGCCTGCTTTCTTATAGAGCCCAAGACTACCAGCCCAGAGATGGTACCACCCACAAGGGGCCCTCCCCCCTTGATCACTAATTGAGAAAAATGCCTTACCACTGGATCTCATGGAGGCATTTTCTCTGTGATAACTTCAGCTTGTGTCAAGTTGACACACAAAACTAGCCAGTACAGTTACTGTTGGACACTCTTGTCCTTAAGGCATAAATGGGTAATTTCTCGTGTTCCTGCCTTTGTGACTGGGGCCAAGCAGGCATGTCTCCCTTGTCCAGTTAACTGCTCCCATGTCTGAACATTCTCTGCTGTCCAGGTTCTGGCCAGGTGTCACATGGCTTTATTCTGTCAGCAGTCCTCATGAGATCGCTGACTCCTGGTGGCCCATGTGTGAGTGACTTGTAGGAAGGGCGCTGAAGTGACCTGACATTGACCGAGAGCCACCTGCAGATGCTCTAGCAGCTAAGCAAGTGTATGACAGTTGGTTAGTGTGCTAGAGCCCTGAGTGCTGGACCGTGTCACTTGGGAGACACTCACAGTCCTGTGTGTGTCAACTGAATCAAAGTCTCCCATAAGATAGAAGTTGGAATTTGCCCTTGGTCACAATGCTTGATTCAGAATCCGTGCTTTTTATAGGGTTGCTATTTCCTTGGGTGATGAAGACTGACATCTGGGAACTACTCATGGCACAGGGGTGGGCTAAGTCCTCTGCCCTAGAAGACCTACAGTGCAGCCCCAGGCAGGATTCCTTCAGGGCTTGCAGTTTAAATGTTTCAGACTGGGATAATTGCAAAAGGAATTTTCACCTACAGAAGAGGAAAGAGGCAAAGAGAGGAAGCTATGCCCCTCCTCTAGAAGCAGGGCAGTAGCCCTGAGTTTGGAATGCCTCTGCCACCTGCTCCCATTCTTCCCTAGCTCTGCCAGTTGTCCGGCGTGAAGATTAGCTTGCTGGTTTGGTTCTTTCTTTTTTCTTTTTTGTCAACTTGACACAAGCTAAGAAGAAAGGCAATGGCTATTGAGAACATGACTCCATCAGATTGGCTTGTAGGCAAGTTCATGGGGGCAGTTTCTTGATTAATGATCTATATGGGCGGGGCCCGAACCACCGTGAGTGGTGCCACCCTGGGCATGGACCATGGGCTGCGTAAGGAAGCAGGCTCATGGAGCCACGACAAGGTAGCCAGTGAGTAAACAGCATTCCTCTATAGTTCCTGCTCCAGTTCCTGCCTCGAGTTCCTGCCTTGGCTTCCCTGACTGATGGATTCTCAGCCAAATAAACACTTCGATACAGAAATTGCTCTCAGTCATGATATTTATCACAGCAGTAAAAAGCAAATGACGAAAGTGAGACCCAGGGGAATATGGGAGCCTGTGAGCCAGATTTGGAGTGCCCGGGAGGAGCAGAAGCAGCTTCAGGGGAAACCGTGGGAGGAACCTGCAAGGGAGCAAGGAGTCAGCAAACTGGCGATGTGGGTAACCGAACACAGTGAGAACGCAGACAGCATCCCCAAGACCTTTCCGAGAATGAGAGATTGTGGGAATTCAGCATGGAAGAGGTTCTGAGGAGCTAAGAGAGCCAGGCTCAGTGACCGGTGTTTGTTAGGAGCGTGGGGGAGAAAGAGGTGGCTTCCTGCCACCTGCATGTCAGCGCTGACATCACGTGTGTGTAAAGGACTGCAACCTCTGCCACCCATGCCACACCTGGACACTCTTGCTCATGAAGACTCACCTGGTGCTGATACTGTAGATTCTGGGGTCTGCTCTAGGGGATCCATCAACTGTCAAGGTATCACTGACACTGAGAAGGAAGGATGGCTCCATCACCATGGGGCCAGACCAGACACAACAGAGTGGCAAAGTTCCACGCCAGCCTCTGTCATTTCAAATAGCCCCTGTGTACAGGACTGAAGACACTACACTCTCCTTAAGTCATGCTAATTCCAACTGCCTACGAGCAAGGATAATGGGGGGACTGTGACCACGCTGAGTGGGAACAGAGGGAGGGCAGCAGACAGAGTAGGTCAAGTAGTAAGATAGCAAAACCTAGAGGCCATGACTTTAGATGGCAACACTGACTTTGAAATAGTTGTAAGGTAGTGAGGGAAGGTGTGTGACCATGGTGGGTATGCACACGGCTGAAGGAGCTCAGACAGAACAGGAGACCCTGGCCAGCCTTGAACCAAGGGTCCTGGGCAGCCGGCGGCAGGACCAGCCTCCCCAGATTCACACAGTGTGTCCTCCTCCACACCTGCGTGTAATCTGATCCATCAGTGTGAATTTTGAACGTGCCCTACATCAAATATACCCCCTCCTCAGCAGGGAGAAAACCCCAGCCACTGTGCTGCAGACTCAGGGGACATTTGATTGTCTAGAACACATCAAACGGCCCAGGTCTCCCTTGTAAAAGTTTTACAAGAAAATCATTGAAGATCAGCTGAGCTGGCCTTTTCCTCTGCTCCTCCTTAGATTCCAACGCTGAGCTGGCGGGTAGCCTCACCACACTTCGGTGCTGGCCTGCAAGAGCTGGGCTGGTGAGCGTGCAGAGGCAGAAACCTCAGCCCCTGGATCGTTAGGCTTGCAGACCACGGCTGTGGGATCTAGTGAGTTGGACATATTTTATTTAACCAGCTTAGTAAAAGGTAATATTCAGCAGCTGTGATCTATAGCAGAATTACAATTTTCAGGTCAAGGAGGGATTTTGATATTAGGAGGTTGGGCAGAATTGCTATGAAATCTCATGAGCTGTCTTTAAAAATAAATGAGAAAATAGGTTATCCAAGAGTCATTGTAAGGGGAAAATCAATAGGCGGTGTCTATTCACTTGGGCTATCAAAATCCTTGAAATTTGAACAAAAGTTTCACGTTTAGTGTACTGGAGGTTTTGAAATCTCAGCACCGGAGCTCCGCGGTGCTGCACATCCAAATGAGGCTGGCCCTTGTGAAGCCTCGGCCCCCTCTTAAGATGGGGGAGAATCTTGGTAACCGAATGAACCTGAAGAGAAAGACTCCGGTAGAGGACTCTGTCACCCGCCGCTGCAGGCTGCTCCCAGCACTTGCAAGAGAAGCACCCAAGGCCAGAGCAACAGTGCAGTATGCCAGGGGGTCCTGCCCTGCCCTGCCGCTTGCCCCACATAATCTACTGCCCACTCCTTGGAGGGGACAACCTCCATTTACCTGCTTTAGGCTGTCTGGAATGACAGAAGTTTCTACCATCCAACCATGCATCCATGCATCCGTCTGTCTATCCCTTCCTCTCACCATGTGCCATGCTCAACCAGGAAACAAACATGGAGAAATAAAGCAAGCTCTGAGAAGGAAGTAATAGCACGAGAGAGAGAGAGAGAGAGAGAGAGAGAGAGAGAGAGAGAGAGAGAGAGAGAGAGAGAGAGATGGCTCTCATTGAGCCAGGGAGGGAGGGCTCAGCCGCTGTCACTCATCCGGGACCCACAGTGCAGGTGAGATTTAGCCAATGAGAAGACAGATGTGCTAGGCAGCTCCTAGACAGACTCCAAGTTGTGAAAGAGCTTGGAAGGTGGGAGAAAGAAAGGAGACAAGACAGGGCCAGGGATTGAGGGCGGGTGTCTGGCCATGCAGGGCAGGGCAGGGCAGGGCAGGGCAGACCACGGAAGGAACTGTGGTGAGAAGACCAGAACAAAAGATTTGGAACCATAAGGTTCTAAACTATGATTTTCGTTTTCAAACCATCGCTCTGGCAGCTGCGAGCTGAAACAAACGACTAATCCTACGTGGGGACACCAGAAACTGGCGCAGGGGAGACAGGGTAGAGCAGACAAGGGATAAGGCGATGGCTAGATGGACTTCCCAGGGCTCCTGGGAGAGCCGCCTTCTCTTCTGCACTCTCCCGCTAATTGGTAATAAATACGGGTATCAGGCACTGCTTTCGCTCGCTGGTGAGCCGTCTTGACTTGGATCTCTGTTCTACAGACTCTATGCCCTCCTTTGCCAGCGCTGTGGAGGTGGGCTCTTCAGAGATGACTATCCAGGGGGTCACGTGGACCCAAATACCATGTGTAGTAGACTGACTCCTGTATCCTATATGTCCTGTTCTTCAAATCTCTGTGGATGTTATTGTTATAAATTCACTCAAGAATGCTGTATCTTAGATTTAATCACCTCATAGTCTCTATTTTCTTAATTCATATACATTTTAAGAGTCGTTTTAAGTGTGTTCTCAAATTTCTTTTTGCTGCTTTTTTCTCTTTATAAAACCTTTGTGCTTTGACAATTTCATTCACGTGTATGATGTATTTTGATAGTACTCCCAACTGTCTCTCCTTCTTCCTCCAACCAGGCCCCTCCTACTTTAGGCAGAGAGAGAGAGAGATAGAGATAGAGATAGAGATAGAGAGAGAGATAGAGAGAGAGAGAGAGAGAGAGAGAGAGAGAGAATATGTGTGTTCCAGTGAGTTTAATTAGGGATGCTCGCATGAACATGGACAGGGGTTATTTACTAGGGCACTGGCAGCTCACCTGTCAGAAGCTAGAAATTTCTTTTTGAATACATTTGGCAGTGGGTAGAACCAAACCAGCGCAACCTACCCAGGCTGAGCTTTCCCCGACTCCTGGAGCTGAACTCCAAGACAGGTAATTTCCAAGTGGCTGGTGGGTTCCCTCTCTGACTTTGGGACTTGGGGAAGGCAGAGATATTGTTTCTTCGACATCCCTTGTCAACAATGGTCATTTAGTACAAAAAGATAACTTTAAAGCATTCTTAGAATGAATATACATTTTAAAAGATTTACTTAGTGTGTGTGTGTGTGTGTGTGTGTGTGAGTGTATGTGTTTAAGAGTGTGTGTATATGAGTGTGAGTCTGTGTGTAAATGTGTGAGTGTATGAGAGAGAGAGGGAGAGAGAGAGAGAGAGAGAGAGAGAGAGAGAGAGAGAGAGAGAACAATAGGGGTCAGAAAAGTGCATCATGGGAGTTACAAAGGGTTGTAAGCTTCCCAGCACGCTGGGCACTGAATTCTAATCCTTTCCAGGAATAGTATATTTTCTTAGCTGCTGAGCCATTTCTAGCCCCAGAAAGAATATGTTGTAATGAATAAATTTTGGTGCTGGGACTTGAGCCTTAAACTTGGCACGTGTTCTGTCATGGAGCTATGTGCCAGCCCTTGGTTCTGTGAGACGGTCTCCTATGTAGATCAGGCTAGCCTTCTCTCTGTCTCTGACTCTGGAGTGCTAGTAGCACAGGCACCTCCCATGCCTGGCCCAAGATTGCCAACAGTTTTCTCCTATAAAGTCCTTTCCTCCATGAGACAGGATCTCTCAAGCTGGCCTTCTTCTCAAGATCCCCCTGCCTCAGCCTCCTCAGTGTCAGGATTATAAGAGTATGCAGTATTCTTGAAATGTTTAACTACCCCCTCCCTGACATGAGAAATCTGTATAGAAAAAACCAAAATCCAAACAGCTCTAAACAACAATAAAAGACAGTGTTTATATGCTGTGCTACTGACCTACGCGCTTATATTTACCCATGATGCCTGTGACAGGGTCAGTCTGTCACATGTTTGAAGGTGGGTGCCAATGTGTACCTAATGGGATCTTTGTGTTGTCTTCCATTTGAGTGCAGCTTTCTCTGAGGCTCAGTGGGGGGATGTATTGATTACCCCAGCTCTCCATGGCAGGAAGGAGCTCTCAGAGTCAGGTCTGCCACCTCTCTGAGAAGTTAATGGAAAGTTAAAGTTCTGTGTTCAGAAAAGCCATAGGGGTAGAAGACATGGCTCAGTGGGTTAAGGAGCTTCCTACCAAGCTTGGGGACCTGAGTTCAATCCCAAGAACCCACACGGCAGAAAGAGAGAACCGATTCCTGTAAGTTGGCCTCTGGCATATCTCTATCTCTATCTCTATCTCTATCTCTATCTCTATCTCTATCTCTATCTCTATCTCTATCTCTATATCATCTATGTTTGGCTTGGACATCTATACACACACAATAAATAAAAACACATTTTTTTTGAGACAGGGTGTCTCTGTGTAGCTCTAGCTGTCCTGGAACTCACTCTGTAGACCAGGCTGGCCTTGAATTCAGAGATCTGCTTGTCTCTGCTTCCCAAGTGCTGGGATAAGAGGTGTGTACCACCACGCCCAGGTATAAACAAAAACTTAAATTAAAAGAGGAAAATTTCTTAGCCAGGCTAAGGCACAAAAATTGTTTTGAGTCCAGAGACGTTGAAAGCCTGCCTATACAACATGGGGGACCTTGTCTCACAAGACGAAAAAGGTTGGGGGATGGCTCCATTGGTAAAAGGCTTACCTTGCAAACGTGGGGATTGGAGATTCCTGGGAGGCAAAGACTTGCAGAGCCCGGGAGCTCACCAAGCCAGCTAGGCAAGTATAGTTGGTGAGCCCCAGGCTAACTAGAGACTCAGTCTCAGTAAGGTGGCTGAGACCTGAGCAACAATGCTGAGGTGGCTTCCACATGCAGCAGTACACACAGCTGCACCCCAGGCAGACACCACACAGATGAAAACAAGATACAACCTCAGCAATGAGCCTTCTCTAAAAAGTGAGAGTGTACTGTATTCATAGTACAGAATGCTGAACACAGGCTTATACCCACCTTTCCACTAGAAAAAAAAAAAAGGCAAAAGAAACAGCAAACCTTGAAATTACACATTTTACATTTCCTTTAACTCATCCAATGATAAAAATTAGTTCAGGAAACAACCATCAAAACATATTACTTATACCAATAACAAGCAGAGCCACATTTCTAAGAGCTCTAATAAAAATAAATGCTGAGATAAATTACTTTGTGGAATACAGCAAATACACAGATTTATTAATAAACCACCTCTCTGTAAATATTAGAGATAAAATGGGAAGGTTCTGGGGAAAAAGGTACTGTGGAGCTGGGAGTCTCTGAGACTCGGGACTAATTCCTGAGTGAGATGTTAAAACAGCCCTTCATTAATAAGCCAGGCCAGTCTACCTCCCCTCCCCCACCTGCTGGGTTCCGTGTGATTTCTCCCCCCATCCCCGAGACAGGCTCCAAGCACTGCTCCCGACACCCCAGCCTAAGCGATGCAGATAATGTAATCGTAGCATCATTAGGAACCATGAAATTGCAATTCCTCAGGGAAGGAGTGCTATCGCTCTGTTACACAGGAAGAGCGATTAATTAGCGGATCTCGGTTTAACGGACTATGTTCTACATGGGTTCTAAACCCACTCTGGAGTGGCTTTCAGGCCTAATGAATTGCCGTCAGGAAAGATGAGCTGCAGTCAGAAGACATCAGTCAAAATGCAGTACGGGAAGTCCTCCAAACCCACCCAAGGCTGACCGGAGAGGACCATCATCCAGGAGAGTTGAGAGAAGCCAAGCAATTGTGAACTAATTCCTCCTAGGTCCCACGGTGGAGATGGTGCTGAATTGTCACTTGCTCTACTTCACTAGTTCAGAACCTGGCAGACACTCATCCTCCTTGTGCTGGACTTTGGACTGAGCTCAGCATCCTAGGCCTGAAAACCCAGGGGCGAGGTGAAGGTCAAGGCTGGTGCTCTGCACCATGTTAGGGCCCCAGCTTTTGGGCCAGATGAACTTTTATTGGTGTTGGATTCCAAATTGCATCTTTGGTACTTAAAGTCTCTGTGGGGTGTCTGGGTGGGAATCCCAGTTCCAAGATGTAACGTCCAAGGGGAAGACTTGAGGCAAAAGCCTGAGCAGTCAGTGGTGCTCAGGCCCTCAAGAGGGCTTTCTCTAGGAGTCACTCCAATTCTCCTTGGAGGAAGAATAACTTGTTTTTAAGGCCTGCTGGGCCACATGGTGAGAGCCTGTCTCAAAATGCCAAACTGCAAAACAAAAGAAGCCAAACAATGAGAACGAAGTTCAATGGAGCCAAGCAACAAAGCAAAACTTGGGCCTGGGATTCCAAGGCCACACTGAGGATGACGGTGGCAGCAGCTGCTGCTTCTTCTCCTTCTCCTTCTCCTCTTCTTCCTCCTCCTCCTTCTCCTCCTCCTCCTCCTCTTCCCTCCCCCTTCTTCCTTTCTCTTCCTCCTCCTCGTCTTCTAATTTATTTTTATTGTATGAGCATTGGTGGTTTGCTTGCCTGTATGTCTGTGTGAGAGTGTCAGATCTCGGAGTTAGACAGTTGTGAGCTGCCAGGTGGGTGTTGGGAATTGAACTCAGGGCTCCTGACTGCTGACCATCCTATCTCTGCAGCCCCTCAATGGCTTCTAAATCTTTCAATCTGCCTGCTTGTTTCCTTTGTTGAAACAGGGTCTCTCTGTTTCAAAATTCATGATCGTCTTTCGTGCGGGGAATGGAGGTGGACATTGCTGTGCCCACCCTGCCTCTTGCTAGGTCTTTTCCATCTCACATGCATAACAGGCCAAGACTTTTGAGGGGCACGCTCAGTGTGTGTCAGTTTTTCTGATAGGGTAATAGATGCACAAGAGAGGAATTCACAAATCTGGCTGTTCTGGCTACATAATTTGGGAGATCTGGGGCAAAATGAAAATATGGGACAAAAGCAGGCATAACCTGGAAAGATAGCTCAGGGGTTAAGAGAACATACTGCTTTCTCAGAGGACTTCCCAGTACTCATGTCTGGGGGCTTGCAACTGCCTGTGACTTCAGCTCTGTGGATGAGGGCGATTCCAACACCTTTACACACATGCACACCTACATGCACACAGACCCACACACAGACTCAGAATTAAAAATAAGAATTTAAAAGGCAGACATTTCCAGCTTGTCACAGTGCCTTTAATTTGACAACATTATCAGTCCAAATTCAATTTATTATTGTGGTTCTCATCAATCATCTTTATATTATATGATGCCAGATTTAGCTGGAAAATGGGATGTTTAACATGTACATGGAGTCATCCAAGCCAGACACTGCTTTCCATGGCTCCGTTCAGCAGGGCACTGCATTGGCCAGAAGAGACTGTTGGACTCAGGGTGAAGAGAAGAGAGGCCCCTGTGCTTGGAGTTGCCTGCTGTGGTGTTCCCTCAGACCCCTATAGGCACTAGGGCAATTTGGGGCACCCACAGCACTGCCAGCCACTGGACCAGCAGCATGCCCAATGCCTCCTACCCCCAAAGCCTTCTATCTGCATCCACAGCAGGTGGACAACCCTCAGGGGCTCTAGAGACATGCCAGCACCTGGAGGAGATGAGCAACAGCCTCATCCACATGGGGTGCTCCTAGCGGGCATGCATGACTCCTACAGCCTGAGCGGGGACTGCAGCCACCAAGCCTTACCCCAAAATATTGGGGTCATATGCATTTGGTGATGCTCTACCCTCCTTGTCTCAATCCCTACCTTAGGGGTAGGTTGAAAGCAGTTTTGGGGGGCTGAGATGCTGTGCTGAGTGGAGATAGGCTCCAGGGTGTGGCGGAGTGAGCCCCTGAGAAATGGACCAAGAGGTTATGGGATATCCCAAGAGGTTATGGGATACCCCAAGTCCTCAGGTCATAATCTTCTATCCTTACAAAAAACCAAAACCAACCAACCAAACAAAAACTACTTACAAAGCGTAGATTGTTAAGAATTTCAGTTCAACTACATAGCATTACTCTTTAAGTGTGAGGCTCTTCTGAGCCTGGGGCTTCTGCATCCAAGACTGTTCAGAAGTTCAGCACGCCGTGGGGCTCATCCTTCTAGAAGATTCTACATATAAGAGCCTGCCCTCCTTCCCCAAAGCACAGCCCTTACTTAGGAACATCCCTTTACATTACTCTGGGTAGCTGGGAGTTGCCAGAGATCTCTTTTCCCAGAGACTTTCTAGCCCCATTTTCCTATTTGCTGAAAAACTCAGGGAGGGTAGGGCGTGGCTTGCAGAGTCCTTACCCATGCACAGCAGGGTCTAGAACCCTGAGACCCGGTCGCAGGCTGGCCCAGAAAAAGCCCGGATGGAGACAGATCAAGGTCTCATTGGTCTCCCTGCCAGTTTGAGCCTGGGTATGAATGGCCATTAGCCTGGGTAGGATGTCAGAGAAACAGCACCCTTGACACTGGCAGCAGAGTTCTGAAAGTCTGTCCTGGGCTCAGCCTCACAGTGGTGGTGCCCCTAACTGTATGAACTGTTTCTCACAAGGTTTTTGGTGGGGAAGAGTGGCTGATTAGACACCACATGGGAGAGAGACTAGAGATGCCTTCCTTAGTAGGACCTTAGGAGCTCCATTAAGATGACAAGTGGGCCATTTCCATGCTAGTTCTCTGGGAGCAGAGACCTAGAATTCAAGGAAAAGCGAGTCCTAGCCAACAGGGATGGAGTCAATGCTTGCACATAGTGGGAGCTTTAGCATGAGTTGGCATGAGGCCAACTCCACTCTACTCACTAGCTCTGTGGGTTCTGAACTGAGGACTGTGAATGTTTTAGGCTTGGGCTCCTGAGGTCAGAGGAATGGGGTGGGAATGGAGGGTCACACAGACAAAATCTCCAGTTTGTGCCATTGGAAGTGACACCTCTTTGTGCAGGGGAGCACTGAAGGCCTAGAGCCTACCCCTGGCTCTGCATCAACTTGTTGGAAGATTTTCAGTCATGCTGTTCTCCCTCCATCTGGAAACAAGAGCAGGCTGGCCAGCACGTCCCTGTGGCATGCACAAGTCAAAGGGTCTGTGATCTGGAGCTCACCAGAACAATCAAGATGTTCCCAAGGTGGACAGAGCTGAGAAGGAAGATGTAGATCTGTGGTGGTTCATTCTCTCAACACACACACACACACACACACACACACTGTGCCTTCTCTGTGGGTCTCCTCTTTCTTCTTCACATAGGAGTTCAGAGAGGGCTGCCATTGCATTTGCAGGGTGCCCAGGCTCTGTTCGCCCCAATATCAGACACACTAACATCAGTCTGCCTGGGAGAGGAGAAGGTGTATATATGCAGGTTGATACAAATTCCGTTTCTCTCTCCCCTTTCTGCATGGGGGGTAGGGAGGAGGAGGAGGAGGAGGAGGAGGAAGAGGAGGGCACAGAAGCCTTTGAAATGTCTCTTGCTCCATTTCCTCCTGGCTCACTGTTCTGTGCTTAGCATCCACCTTGTTCAAACCCAGAAACACTCCCGCAGTGCACCTCTTAGCCGCTCTGTAACTTTTTTCTCTTTTATGATATTTTGGGCTTCTGTTGCCCGCCAAGTCAAACCTTTTTCATAAAAAAGGCCCCACCCTCCAAGTCAGCCCTGATCTAACCATTCCCCATTCCTGTCTCCCTTTCAAGGGCTGTCCTGGGTGCAGAAGCAGTGAAGGCAGGGACCCGCCCACCTGCAGGTGAAGAGGATTCCTACTTGCTTCCTCTTGGATCTTTGCAAATGTAGTCATGGAAATGGCAAGCAGGAAGAAAGCCCGATGTTGAGTGTGCTTTGCCTTGTGGCTCATGGGGACGGACCATGGATATCAGGCACACTGGCAGAGGCAGCGAGGGCAGTGGCCTCTCCATGACACTTCGGGATCCTGAGGCTGCGATCTATCTGAGATCAGAAAGCAAACTGGGACGCTGGGAGGGAGAGAGGCTTTCAGACCTCTAACCTGGTACAGACGCTCTGACTTCCCCTTTCACCTATGTCTTTGGGGCCTGGCACATAGTAGGTGCTTATAAATATTCATGGATCAGATGAGTAAATCTGATCACAGTTCTCTTTTGAACAGAGAGGGGAACAGGAAGGAGCTCCTTGGATCCACCCTCCTTTCTTCAGAAATGCTGCTTCAGGTGAAAGCCAAGACATGCAAATTGAGCATGACCAGGTCTCCTTCAGCCGCCTGGGGTCCACTCAGGGCATAAGCAATCCATTCTGAATCCTTTTCCACATGTCAAACTGCACAACCCAGAGGCCTGGGACTCCTCGGACCCGACCTGGGATCAGACAGGCTGGAAAAGCTGATAGAGGGACCCGATGCCACCCAGGGCCACCTACTCTAACTCCTCTGCTCACCTTCCACCTTTCTGTTGAGGACTGCCAGAAGACCCATACCCTTCACCTTGGCAGAGTCTATCCTCAGACTCCATGTCTCCTTGGTAATCTGGCCAAGAGTACAGATCTGTGTGGGCCTCTAGGGTAAGACAGTGCCTGTGACTCTACAACCCTGAGGGGCTGAGATAGAGGAAGCTTCAGGGCATCAGCCATACCCACGCTGTGGACACCCAAAATGGGTCAGACATCATCAGGAGAGGGGCAGACATCTCACCCAGAGGAACGGGTTGTTGCAACTGAGGCCCCCTAGGGAAGCTGAATCTGTGTTTTCCCATCATTCTAAGCCAGAAGCCAAAGGATTTCCGGGTGTTCCTGTACATGTGCCTAGCTGACCTCACAGTACTGTGTCCCTCAAGGGTTGGAGGCCTTGAGACTTTCTGCACAGAGAAGCCATATAACCAGGACAGGGTCACTGTTGGCATCAGGACCTCCAAACTGGTGACATCACACCTAGGTGACAGTGTGACCCACCCACCTGTTGCCAAGGCAACAGCCACCATATTCCCAGAATCCACTTGGCCCAACTCCCACCTTTACCTGTGGCTACGTAACTCTCCATATATAAACGGAAGACCCCTCTGCTCTCTACTCTCTCTCCCCCTTTTCCTTTTGCTGCTACCTTCCCCCCCTCAATAAATCCCACGTGGAACTGCTTGGCCTGGTGTGGTTTCTGGAGACAGGCGACCATCTCATCACAGTCCCAACAGTCACCAGGGAGACTCAGGAAAGAATGCCAGGTGTTTGGTCCAATGCAGGACCTTCTTCAGTCGACGAGGATGCCTTGGTGGCCTGGGTCCTTGGCAGGACCTTGTGGAGAGATGCTGGGGTCCAAGGAGGTGTTCATTCTCAACTCTGTGGGGGCTCATCAGAAACAACCAAAAAAACCTGTTTCTCCCTAACAAGTGTGTTTTGTGGCAAAGTGAGCTGAAACCAGAAAAGTTTGGGGCATGGAAGCTGTGCTGAGCTGTGGAAAGTGCACGGGCTCCCTCCACCCCACCTTCCTGGCTCCTCCTCAACACACCTGGGGGAGGCCTGGGGAGGGGTGAGGATGCTGCCTGGCGAGGTCCCGCCTGCAGGAAAAGCCCAGGCAGCCTCTGGTGGATGCGCAGGCTGCAGATCAATACTGAGGCAGAGGCAGCTTTGCTCCTCCCTGGGCTCTCCCAGCTATTATTCATGCCAAAGGGCCTTGTTTGGATGAAGGGAAGGAGGGGTGGGAATTCGCAGATTCACAGGCCCATGCTCTGCCTGTAGCAGGTTCCCCCTCAACTGGATGCCCTCCTTATTTATGTAGCATTAGTATAGAGGTGATTCAGAAGATGGGACCCCCCCACTGTGTGAGCCTGGAGCCAGGGAGGATGGGGATGGTATAGGTGACTTGACCAGGGATCCCTGCTGTCCCTTCACTGGGCATGAAGGGCTCAGAGTAACTGACTCCCTTGCTCTTGTCTGAGATGAGCCCAGTACCCCAACTCCTGGCTGGATCTCTCAGTTCACTAGATAGTCCTTTGCTCCAAGACCCCCACCCATCTTGTTTTGGCCACTTGCCTCTGGTAAGCTGGCCCTGACTGGAATCATAACAGAGAGGATTGCCCCAGGCCCACAGTGCCTGGGCTCAAGGAACTCACTCATTTCCTGTCTGGGCTGGATGCTCCCGGCCACCCTCGAACATCACCCATCTTGGCGCAGTGCCTGTTTGCTTCAGACCTGTATGGATCTGTTCACTGAGTCATCTTGGCCCACCGATCACATGACGTGGACAGCTTAGCTGGTGTTACTGTGCAGGGCCTGATGCATCCCAGGCGAGGGACAGAAACATAAGCCTTGGGTCAGGTTAGAGTCAGCAGGTCACAGCATAGGGTGAGGTCAAGACAGAGGACAGCTTCCTGTCTCAGGCAGTACCTCTCCACTGGGGGTGGCTTACCACACCATCTTCCTTCCCACTGGGAAATGGTTCTAGCATGTCTTCTGCTGAGGCATGGAGGTCACTGAAAGGGAGGTGAATTGTCATGTGACTAACGTGGACTAGAGCCTGGAGGCCCTGCAGACCCAGGTGTGGCCACTATTTCTACACCCGCAGTGATCAGGGGGATCTGAAAGGAGGGCTTATGCCTGCTTGGCCAGCACATGACTACTGCAGGACACATCTGTCCTTGGTGAGTGGGGCTCAGATCTATAGTCCCCAGCAAAGAGCACACTCATGATCTAAGGGTGGGGGTGGGGGTACTCTATCACAGGGTGGAGAAAAGGTACTCTTGTTCCTGTCCTTACCAGAGCACCCCAGTCCTGAAGGCTGTGGCTTCCATGTTACATAAACTAAACAAATGAACTGCGGACCAGATATCGCAGGGATGTGGCAGAGGACTGACTTCCGATTTGGGATGACCACGATAGGGCTTTGTTCTCTCCAGCCCCTGGGGGTTGCAGCCTGTGGAAAAGCCGATCAATTCACCGATGGCAAGCCCCAGAAAGGGAAAGGGTGGAAGGTCAGTCCGTGCACAGGGCAGCCATTAGGGAAGCTTGGGTTGTAATGAGCTCCGGCTGACTAGAGAGGCTGGAGACACCTTGCACTTCTTCCTGTGCCAGCAATCCAGACTTTACACAGCTGTCTTTAAGCCTTTCCTCCTTGCCCTCACTGAGGACTAGTCTCTCCCCACCACACTCTCAGCTGCAGGGCAAGGCAAGTGGCCCTTGGGCTGGGGACCCAGCACTTCCTTTCAAAGCAGTGTGGGCCACAAACAACCTACAGTCCCTGGCTTCTCTAGATAACATTTTGCCACCTCTGTTCCCAGGCAGAGCACCGGGAGAGGCTAATCAGTTCCCAGCTAAGTGATGAGGAAATCGTCGCGGTCCTCAATTCTCAACTACGCAGACAAACTACTATAAATATTTATGACGGGAAATTTTATTATTTAAAAATTCCCCTCTAAATTTCCAGTAAGTCCATCGAAGAATGCCTGCCAAACAGGTTGCAAATTAAGAACAATTATTTTTCTCTTCCGCATTTAAATGTAACTCAGAGCTGAAGTCATTGAAAGGGGTTAACATCAACCTTAATTAAATATTAAAGTGTGCCTGTACCTGCTGCTATTGTTGCCCCTTCGAATAAGATATAACCTATTTTTGACAAGTTTTCATCTTTCTCTGTGGAAGACACTACATGAAACCAAATCAGTGGCAAAGAGGAGAGTAATGAATAATCTATTTCATATTCCAACAGTACCCAGGGCTCGGAGTGGAAAAATATTCAGTCAGATGATGGCAAGAGGCTGCTGGGGTACCACATGACACAGCTAATGTTTAAATAATAATAATAAAAAAAGCGATAAACAAATCATTAGCCCTTAACAGTTGTTTAATGCAATTTGTTAATGAACGTAATGGTGAGGACTGATAATGAAAGACAATAAAACCGTCTAAACAGGCGCCAAGTCGCTGGCCATGCGCAATTATTTCCTTGTCAAGTTTTTATGATTTAATGAGCCCCTCTGGGACTGACGGCTGTCAGTCAGTCGTGACTTTTTGACACCATTACAACTTCAAATACAGCAGCAGGCAGGCTGTTTTCCTCGGATTTGAAATACTGAAATGATCTGACAGTTTTAAAGAAAAGATGTGCAAAAAGAGAGAGAGAGAGACAGAGAGAGAGAGAGAGAGAGAGAGGGAGAGAGGGAAAGACAGTGGCTCGTCTTCCTTTCTCTCCCTCCTCCCTTCTTCCATGAGTTGGTAATCTCTGAATGCTGTTTGGTAATGAAAACCCAATCACGGAGGTCATTATCTGATGAGGTTTTTGGAGCAGGCAGGCTTTTCCCCTCTTTATTTCTTTACTTAATGATAACCCTCAATGGGCTCGCCCCGCATGGGACGGCCAGAGCCGCACAATTTTGTTCGCCATTAATTTCAGCCTTTGAAGCTCAGGGCTCAGAAGCAGTAGCAAAGCAAACCCCCCACCAAGCTGGTTCCAAAATAAGACAATCCAGCCTGCCTGAAACAGAATAGCAAATGGCCTCGCAGCCCAGGCCTGCCCGCTGACGTCAGGCCCGCTGCATCTGCAGGCATCCGCCTTCAACACGGAACAGTTAAAACTCTTTACAACTTAAGAGACTTTAATTAAATTGCTTTTGATTCTGGAGCAGGGTTACTTCCGCTTTATTTATATCGCCAGAGAAACTGTTTAGTCTGCATCAATTTTATATGGCGAGGGCTTCCTCCTCTTCCTCCTCCCCCATGCTGTCATTCCCCCCCCATGCTGTCATTTCCCCCCCACACACACATTTTAAAACAAAGGCTCCCAACTTCACAAATATTCAACAACCAAAGTCTACATAATAGGAACCTAGAACTGTCCACACATAGACACCTGCTTCAGATCTGTGCGCTTTCTCCCTTCCTTGGTGGGCAGGGAGGTGGGGAGGATACCGCCCTGGCCTCGGGGCTACTCCGTGTCCTTCCCACAACATGTGAAGGCCAGAGGGCCAGCAAAGGGACTTTCAGACCTGCTCCCACCCTCAGCGGGCCTGGCCTGAGTGGGGTGGTCACTCTCCAGGGGATGTGATGGAGCTGTAAGGCCAAGCATTATAGATTCACAGATTTCCACTCCCATGGTGGAGCTGGGCCAATATTACTGTCGATAGCCAAGAAAGTACCCGGAGAGAGAGCCAGGAGAGGTAAGTGACAGACATCTCTCTTCCTTCTCATTTCATCGGCTTCAGCATGAATTCAGGTTTCGGTGAACTACCTAGGGGCCAGCAAGAGCCAGTGATCAGCTACAGCCTGCCTGTCAGGTGGCCTTGGGAAGATGTAACTTGGGAGGAAGGAGGAGGGTGGGAGAAATAGCTCAGGACTCAGGTATACTCTTAACTAAGAACCAGTATTTCCAAGGCCACCAGAGGCCTTGATCTCCTTCGCCAGCATCAACACTGCAGACCGAGGTTATCTCCGTGCTTTTTAATGGTTTCTTTGATACATTTAGGATGTCCAGAATTCAGTTATCAGGATAAAAGGTTCTTGCTGAGCTGGTCCCTTCAGCTGACAGGAAAGGTAGCGCAGCTTCCAGCCAGTCTCCTCTGCTGTCCTACTTTGTTCGCCCAAACCCCAGGCCACCTTCCGACACAGAGACTACACCTTTATTTACACAATAATAAATGATTCATCTGAACACATATAGGCCCTGCCTGTTTCCACGAGTGCAGTCCTCTGGTGGATTTTGTGTTTCCTCTCTACTCTATAATGGTTCTCTTCTGAGTGAGTGAGAGTGTGTGTATGTGTGTGTGTGTGAGTGTGTGTGTGTGTGTGTGTGTGTGTATGTGTTGGGAGATCAACTGCAGCATGATCTTACTCCATGAGCATAGGTGGTTAGCATTTTTTTATGAAGAGAACAGGTTGGCTTTTCAAGAATTCAAAGCTGCCAATTATATTAAAAAGATAGTACGTGCAGCCCTGTAAGGGCCTACGAAGTCTTAAGAAGAACACATTTGCTTCATGACTAGAGGGGAAATGACCTCAGCTTGGGAACTTTTAAGACTGATCACAAATGAACTAATTTTGAACACAATTCCCAGTTACCTCAGACAAAAAGAAAGGGAAGAAAATGGCGGAGTGTGCTAGAGGGCTGAACACATGGAGAACCGAGGCAGGCGTTGCCAACCGTTGTCACTAAAAATGCAAGTGGTTCTTGGGGAGCGGTCTGCAATTCCTCATTCTTTGAAAGAGGCTAGTGGACACTTCCCACCAGGGGTTTCTGTTGGTTTGTTGGTTTGTTTTCTCATAGTGGGCCTGCCCATTTTCATCACCACATTGCACACTTCACACCAGCAGAGGAACCTGCTCAGGCTCTCTGAAAGACTCATGTTGTCTTTCTGTACTAGAAGGGATGTGGTGAGAACCTTTTGCTTATACGAGGGCCACTGTTGACTGAGCTCACATTAAATTTGAGAAGATACAGAAACAGGCCAGGGGAGATGTGGTCATGATTAAATATGGTGCCAATTCTCACGCTGCCAGCAAATTCTGGGGAGAGTGGCATGTGGGGGAAGGCGAGGGAGTATTTCTTGTTGCCAGCAACCAAAGTTGGGAAAAGTGGATGTGGAGCAGCTTCAGAAAAAAAAAAAAAAAAAAAAAAAAAAAAAAAAAAAAAAAAAAAAAAAAAAAAAAAAAAAAAAAACCAACAAAAACAAGATTTCCTGGGCAAAATATACATACACATACATATGTGTGCAATAAAAAACCAGGGAAAGGGCTAAGCCAATTCTCTGTACAAGAGACAGCAAATCCGCTCCTCTGCAATACAGCCGCACAGGCAGGATGGCTGTATTCAGGATCTGAGGTACAGTGCGGCCGGCCTGAAGCTGCTCACTGGCTCTGACCTCTGAATTTTCTGGCATTTTATCCATGGACAGCGCAGAAAGACTGTTTGGTAAAGAGAAGTATATGACACACAGAAGCTCCTATGACTGAGTCACCATGGCCTCTCTCAAACTGTGACTCCAGGCATGTCCATAAGGCAAGGAAGAATGTTACCAAAAGCTATTTTGGACAGCAGATGAAGTTACCTAAAGGCAAATAAGCATTCACCTTTACCTATAAAAAACAACAAATCTGGGCAAAGACCAAGCTCAGAAAGGAAACCAACCCAGAAGCAGACAGAAATAGAAATTGCTTTTACAGTCTCTGCACTCAGCAACAGTGGTAAGGGAGAGATAGAGGGTCACTCGGGGCCTGTCAGCATGAGAGGATGATTCATGTGACCATTTTGTCTTAATTACTCAGAACAAGCCAGGATCACTGTTTATCAAGGGAGAGCAGATGCATCAGTGTCCTTTGACAAAAACCGTGATGGCCGTCAGGATTGTGATGACCACGATGGTCCCCAGGATGACGAGCAGGATGCGGCTTTGGATGATTCTGTGGGAGACAGAAGAAAAACGCACATGGGTGAATGAATTGTGTTCTGTCAAACACTGCCCAAGCCACGCTGGCTAAAGAAACCACAGCCTCGAAGATAAAGTGTGTGTGCATGCACACACAGACAGACAGACAGACAGAGACAGACACACACACAGACACATACATACAAACAGACAGATACAGACACATATACACAACCACAGCCACACAAACATACAGCCACATACACAGACAGATACA
Organism: Uromys caudimaculatus; assembly: GCA_028551405.1. Taxonomy (NCBI): domain Eukaryota; kingdom Metazoa; phylum Chordata; class Mammalia; order Rodentia; family Muridae; genus Uromys; species Uromys caudimaculatus. The sequence goes on from CM052703.1 coordinate 5,418,247, forward strand.
CAGACACAGAGAGAGAGAGAGAGGGAGACAGACAGAGAGAGAGAGAGAGAGAGCGCTTCCAGTTCTATGAACAACTCCATGGTGCTTGCACTCAGAGAATGCTTACCAAAAAGCTAAGGGCATCACAGGCTTTCCCAGATTTGGGTACCATGTAGCCTCCTTAAGTGATCAAGGACCCCATGTGAGCATCTCTTTTTAATTTAGAATGTGAGACAAGCCTTACTTTTTCTCCCCCAGTGTTTCCCATGAAAGGAGAAGACTCCAAGGAAACATGTCAGTGAGGTACTTACCTGAACAAAAATACCCCAGGAAAAGGAGAGACTTAGCAGGGAGAGGACACGATTAAGAAGCAAGTGTCAAACTTGCAGCTCAGGTTGTGAGGCCGTCACCTGTCAGCGAGGCTCATGGCTTCGTTAAGCCAGGAGGAAACGTTACATATGCTCCCCGGTGCAAAAAGGATGGGAATGAAAACCAACAGAGCATCCTCAAGGTGCCTGGCAAGCCGCTGCGGGTAGGCCCTCTAGGGGCTGCTGGTCCCTCAGTCCAGCCCTGCAGATGCTGACCTCAGAAAGCCAAGCAGAGGAGACACATGCTCTGGATGCCTGCAGCGCGCTTCCGCTGAAGTGATTTCATAATTTGTTACCTCATTCGGAGAAAAGAGGTCGCACACCACAATGCTTTGTTGAGTCTTTCAAAGGGAACCTGGGTCAAACAGCCTCGCCCACGCTTGCTGCTCTTACAGAGCACACGGAAATAGAAACCCAAAGAGGCTGGCCGTCTAGCCGGCTGCCCACCCGGCTTCAAGCCTGCAGCAGCTCCATCCCACCTACCCAGAGGCACATGCAGAGTTCTGTGTCCTCCTACGCACATGGGACCCTGGACATGGTCTTCCACAGGGAGGAGCATGTGGGGCTGAGTCAGGCTTTCACTGGAGCATTTTTAGAGGAGCCTTCACAGGGTCCCCGTGGCCCGGAATGTACGGTGACATCAGGTCGCTGTTTGGGTGGCATCCCTCCCTCCTACCCTTCCTTCTTTACGGGTGGATGGATACTATCCCATTAGAGTGGTCCATTCCCTTGTGGTCCCTAACAGGACGGGTTCCCTCACTTCCTGACAGGTTACAAAATGATTGCCATTTGCTGGCACGTCTTCCGCAAAACTGCCTGAGTAGCCATGTCCGCTCCTCTCGCAGGAGATGAATGGTGTACTCTGTCCTCATTTATCACAGGAGGCTCCGTGAAGAGCTGTCTTGTTTATTTCTTCTTGTCCCACTAGAAAGCCTGTGCCTGACATTAATTCTTCTGTGATGACAGCTAATTCAGACTTAACAGGCCATATTTACCCAGGAGGCAGGAAGGAGTCTCTGTCCCACTCAGTAAGTAAATAAGAATAGGATTCCAGTTTATTAAAGTGAAGCTAATTGGAACACTGGCTGGACCTACTTAGGCTTCCTTTAACAGTCAAGTTGGGTTTCCCCTTTTCTCAGAAAGGGAGGCAAGCCTTCAGATAGGTACCCTCAGCTCCCATTTGCTGAGGTCATTGTTCAAACCTGTTTAACTCAGTCACCAATGTCAGATTTACAAAAGAAATCAGTAAAACTGAGTCTCAGCAGTAAAGCAGATTCAAAGTATGAAACTTTAAAAGTCCTTTCCTAGGTAACCTGTCATAATGTGACTCTCAGTGTGGTAATTGTGTCCCACTCACAGCGTGGGATGAGGGCCCCAAGCGTCCAAGATGGACAGGCAGGATGGCTCACTATTGGTGCTGCTAGTTTAGTCTGGAACATGGTAATACAATAAGCATACAGGAGCCCCAGAGCCTAACTTTCCTTCACAGGGCTTTCCCTGCCTTGTGCAGCCACGCCCACGGGCATGCCTGTCACGCCTCTGCTGCTCTGATAGATCTGTTTGTAGTGAACATGCAGAATTCCTCTCCAACGCTTGGACATCATGTTTTAGATGTGGCTGGCACGTGGGAGCAGGACAGAGGACTAACTTCCCAAGGACTGTGGTGACAGAGCATGGCCCCTGGTAAGTGTAATCATCCCATTCTAGGAAGAATGCAGAAGAGATCTGGGCAAATTCCCTCAGCAGGAAAATGTTAGGGCAGGAAAGGATGGAGGTCAAAGTTGAAGTGAGCCCCTAACGATGGTGCTACCTGCTACATTGCCTTCGCAGAGCAGCCCTGGCTCTTCTCCCAGAAGGCAGAGGAATGACCGGCCACCCAGGCTTCTGAGTGTGCACCGGTGGAAGACATTGGTGCTGCTACAGAAAGGGATGTCAGACATTTGAGATGAAGGGCAGAGGGCAGAAGGAATTAGAACACAGAGGGGTGGACATAAGCCCGACTGGCCAAGCCACCACCCTAGCTTTGGACTGTGAAGGGCTTCAGCAAATATGCCTCTCTAGGGACAGAAAATGACCCACCTGAGTGGATAGGACTGACCCAGAAGGGAGAGGGGACATAAAAGCTGGAAGTGGCAGATGCTAGCTGTGAGGAACCTTGGGAAACAGTCACTGGCCATTGCTGCTGGCCAGTCCCCATCACTCTGGGCGGCAGAACTGAAGGTAGACTTGCAGAATTGGGAGGAATCAGAAAAGACGTCCAGGTCAAGGAAGTCTGCTAGGAAGCCAGAAAAGAACTTAGGGGGCAGCCCCAAGTAACTCGCTGTTAACTCTGAGTAAGGGGCCTTGATGTTTCAGCAGGCCAGCAGCAAGCAATCTTAATGTCCCTTTCGAAAATGCAAAGTGTGTTTACCCAGTAAATAATTTAAAAAAGAGTATACACTTGAAAGAAGACGTCCACTGAGGCAGGCAAGCTAAATTGCCTCCGGGCAGAAACCCGTGCATCTGCATGCTGCATCCCATCAAGTGAGCACACCGCAGCTTTAAAAGAATGCAGAGACGAATTAAAAGGGATGTGGGCCCGACACATCCAGACGCCTCCAAGTTTACATTATGAATCACAGTGCTGTTGATATAAGACGAATTAACCATTTACTTTGAGGTTAAACTCACACAGTATTATTGAAAACACTGATCTTTATGTGGAACCCGGGGAGCAGTTAATCTTCCATTGCCCGGCTCCTCCTCTTCTGGAAACAGCTCCTGTGTGCGGCATGCAGAATCACACAAGGCTGGTTCATGTGTAGGAGGCAGGGGGCTCCCTGATCTCCTCTGGCATGAGAGGCATGGGACCATACCACTGAGGATATTCTTCAGGGCGCTTCTTGAGCTGCCCAGCACCCACCACCCTGACCTGGTCCTTGGTGTTGCTCATCAGCATGGTACACATTGGCTTTTGTTGCTCCATCCTCTAGTGCGATTCCTATTGATGGAGGGCCTGAATGTTCCAGAGACCTCCAGAGACAGGACCTGCACCCGAGGGCTATCACCTGGAGGGTCACTCCTCATGGCCTTTCCTGGGTCCACAGGGGACTTGTTCAAAGGTGACAGGTCTGGGGATTGCTTGTTACTGCAGCATAACTACTGCTCCTCTCAGTCAAGGGGAGGGGCCACCTAGGCACAGCGAAGCTTGGGTTGTACACGGCCCAGCAGCTGTGGTCTGACAATGGCTCATAACTGCTTCCTTGGTGATTTGTTTTTGTCTATTTATCTTCAAAGGTTGGTTTTAAAATACAGATATTAAACTTACATTTATTTATTTATGTACTTATTTACTTGTTGTGCATGCCACAGTGTCCACATGGAGCTCAGAGGGCAGCCTAGAGGTCTTGGTTCTTTCCTTTCATGATGTACAGCCTTCAACCAAACTCAATTTAGCAGGCTTGGCAGCAAGCACCTCTACCTGCCCTGTCACCTCGCCAGCCCAAAGCTGGGCTCCTTTTGCACCCTATTGGTCACAAGTCTTCTCATGGAAGACTCAGGTGCTTCTTAGGCTGAGGCTGCTGGATGCTCACAGCAATGGTGTCCATGAGCTCTTGGCAAGCTTCCCAGGCCACTCTGCATCCTGACAGGCACAAGTAAGGGCCAGCTGCAGCATCTCATGCTACCCCTGGCTCCAAAGGTGGAGGTGGAACCCAAGTAAGGTGAGCCAGTGTGCTCACTCCATTTCCCTGGCTACAGTGACTGAAGCCAGCCTAGCAGCCATTTTCTTTTCATGGAGAAGTCAGCCTAAGAGACAAGCTTGCTCATGGAAGGGCAGACAACTAGGACCCCACCCTGAAGGCATGATGAACTTCTATAGCAAGTCACCCTTCCTTTGAACTTTGATTAATATGAGAAAATAAATTAACTTCATTTTTTCAAGACTGTTTGATTTGGGTCTTCTATTATTTGTAACCAAAAAGCACTTCAGGTTGAGTCACTGGGCTTCCTCGCCGAGCCTTTGATCCATGGCACCCTCTAACAAGAGTTTCCGGCCTGTGCCATCTCAGGCTTGGATTTCCCTGTGCTTTCCTTCCCACTATGCTGACCACACAGGTGGCTGATGTTCTGTTTCTGTGAAGTTTTCTCCGGTAGAAAGTGGCCCTTCCACAGCCCGAATCTATTTTATCTTTTGTATATCCTCTCTGACATAGAGCTTGGTAGAGATGTTAAAAAACAAACAAACAAACAAACAAACAAACAAACAACAACAACAACAAAACTTGTGCAGGGTGTGTAGGCGCCCAAAGTTCCAGCTACTCAGGAATCTGAAGCAGGGGGTCAGGGTTATGTGAGACAAAGAGCCTGAGGATTGAGGTCACCTGGGAAACAGACTGTGACCTCGAAGGGCTTCTTGCACACGAGCACAGCGTAGTGCTTAGCTACTGGTCACTGTCCAGTAAGGATGACTGCAGTGCCCTCACTTGTGCAAGAGGCTGGCACGGCTGGCACCATCCTTTGAGCCCGCCTTGGGTTGGGCTTCGTCTCAGTTCACAGGCAAGTCCTACCAATTAAAGCTCTCTGTTTCTTGCACAAACAAGTGTTTGAAAGCTGGCCTGACACCCAAACCACAAAGTCTGCTGGGGATTTCCCTAGAGAACCAAGAGAAAAATCTAGTCCCTCTCTACTAGGTCTGACTGCAGGGACAATGGTGGCCTAGAGCCACTGAATATGATTCTAACCATGGTGCTAGAGAGGAGCATGCCTCCTGCCAGTAGAGCACAGGGTCAGGGGACAAAGACAAAGAAATGAAGATATTGTGTCAGTCCTGGGTCTCTCTGTGAGCCTGACATCTGAAGGGTCACATTTAAACTTAACAGTTATAGACAAGCCCTTTTGATGTAGGCAACTTTAGCTGGGAATTTTCACCTTCAACCATACTGGACAGTGTTCCTTCCCTTCCCCCAAAGTTAGTTCACCTGAAAGCTCATAAGGTGACCTCATTTGGAAGAAAGTCTTCAGTAAGAATCTTGAAAAGAAATGGATTTAAGGTGGTCATGTGTCCTTGTATCAAAGAGTATCCAGGGGACAAGAGCATCCAGGGGACAAGAGCAATAAGGCCATAGTAGAATACACAGAAACTGGAGCTACGCTACCACAAGCCTATGAGGAACACCAGAAACCAGAAGAGCCAAGGAAGGCTCAACTCTTTGAAGAGAGCACAACCCAGTCAACTTCTTGGCTTCAGACTTCAGGACTTTGAAACTGTGCAAGAAACCATTTCTGATGTTCGAAGTCATGTAGTTTAAGGCCCTCTCCTTTGCCAGCCCTAGAGAGCAAACACTGGATTCTCAGGCCGGCGACTGGACCTGTGGTCGTGTTTTGGGTATCATGATGGTTTTCCATCACGATGGCTTTGTACGGTGCTGTTCACTTCACAGTGCTTCCCTGCACCCTACAGTGGATTTATCTCAAGCCTTCCCTAAAGGACAAGGCAGTCCTGAGCTCACTCTCTGGAAGCTTTGTTTGCAGCCTGAGTTCCCAGGGACTCCAGGAACTGTGCATTCTTCCATCTCTGAATGAGAATTTCTCCACATGAGCAGAGTGAGCAGCTTCTCAAAGGCAGAGTGAGGTGGGAGCTGTGGGTGGGACATTCTAGAACTGTCTCATCCCACCCACTATTGGCTCGGATGTCTGGCATGGTTAATCTGGGCCAACCTTGTAAGCCATCATCAGGAGCTAACAGTTCACATCTGTTGACATCCATTTTGACATAGTCTATACCTGGTAGCCCTGAAGAGGGGCACGAGAGGGATGTGTTCTGATAGATGGAGACACAAGCAAGCCCTCTAGCAAGGAATCCAAGAACCAGGAGCTGGGATCTGAGCCCTGGCACAACTCCGGCTCAGATCTCACTGCTAAATTCTACTTAGCTTAACAGGGACCTGCAGGATTGTTCTATAAAGGGTCAGATGGTAATCATAGTAATCCAAAGGAACTGCCATAAGGTGGAATGCCTCAGACTGGTTGGATTAAGCAATAGAAATCTTTATCTTGCAGCTCTAAAGGTCAGAAACCCAGAGTCAAGGTGCTGTAGTGAAGGCTGCTGGGGGCCTCCAGGGAGACTGTTCTAAGCTGTCTCTTTTCTTCTGGTGGTTAGCCAGGAATTTTTGAGGTTCCCTGGTTTATAGCCATATCCTCTGCTCCCCACACTCCACAAGTGGTGTTCTTTGTGTATGCACACCCACAGTCAATATTTTAGTTTTCACAAGGACATCAGTCATACTGGATTGGGACCTGTGGGTCTTGATAGGACTAGGAGCACATCCTAGTCTCGTACAGCCTCATCTTAGCAACTGTCACAAAGAAGATTCAAAAAGGTCACACCCTGAGGGACTAGAAGTTCCACATGTGAACTGAGGGGTTAGAAAGACCCTCTCAGTTGTGTAGAGAATACAGCCTCTGTTGGCAATTATTCAACTTTGCTTCTGCAGAGAGTGGTCATGGCATAAATGAAAATGGGCTCCATTATGATACAACTTTAGGAACACGTGAACGTGAATTCCATATCTTCCAAAACCAAAAATTATTCTTCTGAATTTTTCCATTATATAAAAATGCAAAACCATTTCAGCTTGTGGGACACAGAGAAATGGGCAGTGGGCTGGATGTGTGACACGGACTTGCTTTGCCCACCCCAGCCTCAAAGCTATGAGTTATGGGACATGGCCCCTCTTAGCTAGAGGAAACAGTCATATGTGGGTGTCCCAGAAGCTACATGGAAAGCTATGGCAAGTGTCACCAAATACCTGAAGAATGTATGAATGTCTGAAGAAGACAGGGAAACTCGAGTCCCTATCGAATGTGAGCTGTGTGCACCACAATTAGCCAGCAGTGCCAGAGATCAAGCTGACAACAATGCAGTGCTTAGAGCCGTGCCGGGGTAGGAGCAATTTGTCATGTGTCCGCCATCTTGGTTTGCCTGGAGTGACCTGGAGCAGGCTACTCCATCACACTTGAGCTCCAGTTCCTTCCCAAACAATGTCAACCACCTATCAGCCACGCAGGGATAAGAGGATCAGTGATTAAAGATTTTAAAGCACTTTGAAAGGCAAAGCCTTTTAATGCATATGCAGTTGGCAAATAATTTTGTAAAAGGAGGTGCCATCTCAGGGCAAATGAGAGCTTCCAGTTGTGAGAGATAGGAAAGCTGCCTGGGAAACTCCGGGAGGCTGGTGGGGAAGCACAGCTGGGCGAGGAAGCTGCTCAGCTCGATGGGCTGTGGTCCTCAGGGGTTCTTATCTAGGGGGCCCTCAGGTTGACAGTCTCCCCAGCAGGGCTGAGCCTTGTCTCCAAGGTGGGCACATCAACATCAAAAGGGAAAGGGGGTTTCCCATTGGCCAGCTCAGATCCCTCCCCAGCCTGGGAAAGCAGCCAACAAGTACCTGTCAGACACTGAGAGGTCCAAGGGGTTTTGATCAGTGATGTGTAGCTACACCGAGCTCTGCACTGCCAAGTGTGTACCTCAGATGGTAGCCTGGGTGCCACAGCCACTGCCATTCTTAAATAGGGACTTGGCGACAGCGGGAGGCCTGGTGAGCAGCTTTGCTGGCTACCAATTTCACATGGGCTCAAGGTGGCTTGCTTCCATCAAAGGACTTGGACAGTCTTGAAGAGAATTCAATGATGATACTCCAGAAACACAAGGTGTGTGCAGTGCCTTCCAGGCTTGCAGACAGCTGGGGCTGGCAAAGGTCTCTGGACCTAGGCCTAGATTCTTGATTTTAGAGGTGAGAACTGTGAAGCCCTGAGAGCTCTAAGGATATGTCCCAGCCACTCTAGTCTCATGGGGACACTCCTCATCTGAGAGGCCAGTGCTACTCACCCTGTGTATCAGTTACTTGTGGAGGAGTTCAGCTGGGTTCCTGGTTCCAGAGAGTGGAGTCTGAGGCAGAACAGAGGCAGCAGCTGTGGTGGCTGGAACAGCAGCTAGGAGCTCACACTAAGAACCACAGACAGTGAACTGGGAACGGTCAAAGGTTCTGAAACCTCAAAGCCCACCCCCAATCATATACTTCCCTCAAGGCTACAGCGAACAGTGCCACCAACTGAGAACTGAGTGTTCAAATGTCACAGCCCATGGGGGACATTCTCATTCAAACCACCACATCCACATGAACGGACAATGGTGACCTGAAGTTCATCAGCAGGCCCATCTCTTACTGAGCCTAATTTCACCCCATCTCCATATAATATGAAGAGGGCCATGGGGTGCCTGCAGAAGTGGTCCCAAAATCCAGGCTGAGGCTAAGAGAGAAAAGCAGAGGAAGGCAAAAGGTGCCTTTTCACAAAACATGGATTGCTTAATTTGTGAAGTGTCCTGTCTCTGAGATAGATCCTCTCTGCAGATTAGGCTGGTCTTGAACTCTCAGCTCTGCCTGCCTGTCCCCACAAGGGCTGGAATTAAAGGTATTCATTGCCATGCCAGACAGTCTTATGCTTTTTGTTCAATCTGGTCTTCCCTTTGGTTCTTTAAAGGATGAGGCCTGACGTCTCTACCTTTCTTCTAAATTATTCTTATGTAACATGCTTGGAGCCAGAAGCTTTCCAGATTTTGGAATATTTATACAGATCTTACCAGTTGAATATCTTTAGTACAAAAATCTGAAGTTCAAACTTTTCTGAGCACTGACATTCAGGTTTCAGACAGAAGATTTTGGAATATAGACTCTCAGCCTATAATACATATAGTATGGCCATTAACCAAAGTCAACCAGCTCTTTCCTTAGTGTCTAAGGCAAATACGCAGTAAGTTAAGCTGATAATCAGTGACCTGTGTTTACTACTGCTACAATGATGACAACGACGACCATGAGGACTACTTCTTCCTCTTCTTCCTCCTCTTCCTCCACCTCTTTCTCCTCGTTCTCTTCTTCCTCTTCTTTCTCTTCTCCTTCTTCTTCCTTTCTCCTCCTCTTCCTTCTCTTCCTCCTCTTTGTTCTTGTTTGCTTTTATTTTCCACTCACCAGAGCACTGGTTTTTAAAGGACTGTCTCTTATCTCCTCCAGGCACACACATGGTCACCTGAGCTGTGAGGAGGAGGGAATGTCACTTGTCCTGTGGAGCAGCTCACTAATGTCTTCTCAAAGGGTCTGCTATTGGCCTTGTACCACACAACTGTTTAAAATGACTTCTTCCTGTTATAGATGAGCATCCATGTCATAGCAAGGCTTTGGATCTGTGAAGATGTAATTAGTGTGACTGCTGGAGCCAGCGTTAGGAGAGAGCAGTTAGAGGAACAGGTTGGCCTCACTCGTGACCTTGGGAAAGGATGGAAGGGCTGCTGGAAGGGAGCCCTGGTGTCTTCAGGTAGTGTGCTCACGGAAGCCACCTGATCGGGGATGTCGATTGTGTTCATGATGTCATCTTATTGTCCCAATCACCCCATTTATTAGAACCCTCACTGGATGGCTCAGGCTCACCTAGGGAGAAGGTGACACCTATTCTTGGGGTGGCCCTGGCAAAGCTGCCAGCCTTAAGCAGACTGTCAACTGTGACTGAGTCAGCGTGAGCTCTTCCATACAGAGGTTTGGTGCTTCTTGGCCCTTCAGCTCCTGTTGAGTACCCTGCAAGGGAGTGCTTGAGGGGTGTCTCACCCACACTTGGTCCTTGAGAAGCAACCTTCTCGTCCTGTCCTCCCGGCTGGCAAGCCTCAGCTCCTAGCTTGAGGGCCCCCAGATTCCTCAGATTCCAGAGAAATCATGACTATATCTGTTTAGGATCCAGATTACCTAATCTATAAAATCTCAAACGTTTAAATATTGGCAACTAAGTCAACACTTTCTTAAACTGAGTTGCTAAACAAAGCACACATGAACGGCAGACAGAGAGTGTGGGACTTGTTGGAAACTCTTAATTATGACTGAGAACAAACTGAAGTGAAGGCGGGCAGGCTATGCAACAGTCCTGCCTTTCTCTCTTGGAGACCAGAAGCCCAGCCCTTCTGACCCTGTGGCTCTCAGAAGCCAGAGGATCAGCCTGTATGTGAGCATCAATAACCTGGCCTTGCACTGAAAGTATCTAAACTTAGCCCATAACTAGTTTTTAACTACCGTGCTAAAGGCCAGGCAGAGGTCGACAGTGCTCACAAACCTGCCTGTATATCCTTTGTAGGCCCTCCCAAGGTCAGGGGGAGCACGGGCAGAGGTCAGGCCCAGACTGCTCTTCTGCAACCCCTTGACCTTCATGGTCGTGGTTTGGAAAAAATCCAGTTGCTGATTCCCAACAGCTGGCTCAGCACTGTCTATGAAATGTGCTCAGAAGGGTTCTCTAAGGGTGCTGGATGGCAAAGAAAGTTGGCAGGATTGCCTCTACCCACAGTCTGCTGAGAACTCCGTGCCTGTTTCTCCATCTCTAAAGTGACGTGCAGAGAACAAAGAGACTCCAGTGCCCTTGAGGACCAGCACCTTGGGCCAAGGCTTGATACGATTGAAGATCGGAGCTGAGAGAAGTCTTGTGGCTTCTGCACTTTGGGGTCCCCTATGGCTGCAGTAAGTGGAAACACGGGTGATCAATTAGAAGGCCCATTTGTGGGGCTGAGTTGAAGGTGCCCGCCATCTGACAAAGCCAACCTTTTCTTCTCTGGGGACTCTGCCCTCCAGTTCCACAGCCTCCAGTCTCACAATGGAGGGTGAAACCTGAGCCCCTATTGGCTAATAGATGACAAGCTGGACTCAAAAAACTCTGGCAGTCTTGACAAAGGTCCAGCTGACAGACCTTGCTCTGAAGCCTGAGGACCGGGTGGGGTGTATGTGGGGCAGGCATCTGTCTTCCCTCTCCTTGGGGGCAGCCAGTTCTGGGTGTCCACATCAGCACTTGTGTGACCACAAGCAGCAGTTGACCCATGGATTGTCATTTGATCTGGTCCACAGAAGATCCAGGAGCAGAAGAAGCTGTCCCGTGGGACCCACTGTGTCTCCTCTAAGAACACTAAGCACACTATGTATTACCCAGCTCAGCACGTGTCCTATGGTAAAGACTCGTGGGAAATCGTTCTCTCTAGTTGGGGTAGGAGAAAGATCTGGGCTTTATCTTACAGATATTGATTCATGGAGCTGAACCCATCTCTCTCTCTCTCTCTCTCTCTGGGCCAGCTGCCGGTTGCCTGGGGATAAATCAGTGGTCCATTACTTAGACATGCACAGTGTAGGCACTGGCCTCAGTCCTGGCTTCCTTTTCTATATCCACTCTTTCATTGTGTTGTATGCATTTAGGCTATACATTCTATAAAGATAAGAAAATGGAGAGAATCCCTATCATTGTAAGCTGGCTGCGTAAGCGGTTCAGGCCTCACTTTCCCTTATCTCATCAGCAGTTCTGCACCACAGGCCACGTGGAAAGCCAGTCTTTACACTCACCAAGACAATAAGGTCTTCCTACTTTTTCTTTGAAAATCCTTTGGAGGTCAGCGTGGGCAATTTCTAGACTCTACCCAAAACTCCAAACTGATGGGGGGGAGGGGGACAGAGGACCCGGGTTCATGTTACAGTCGTAGATGTGGAGCCCTCTTTGTGGGTGTTTACGGCAGTTGTCATAATGGTGTGGACCCCTTTAGTGACAGCGGAAGGCGCTCCTAGCCAGTGCACTGCCAGAGACGTTAGCACGGTTGCAGCCCTTCCTTGAACAGTCTCAAGGATGTGTCTCTCTCTATATGCTTTTTCAGATGCTTTAAAGCCTGGGAGACAATCAAGCTGAGGCCATCTCTGAGATGCCTCTAAAAGAACCCACTTGGAGACAGATAAAAATAATGAGAATCTTTCTGTCAGGAAAGATTTAGAAAATATCACGGGCATTATTAAAATTTAATTTTTTACTCTGCTTTTTGGTTCTCCCTTCCAGTGATAATGAGCACACAGGCACACCTCCACCCTGCTCGGACTTGTTCCGTGCAATAAATTCAGCCTCGACGTCTGAAGACATTTCAGACAACAGTTCTGACTGCTATAGGCTTAGTTTTCTCCCTGTGCTGTGCTTTGAGTCTTCCATAAAAAACAGTTCAAGAGATAATTTTCCACAAGGCCAGTGAACTAATAAAAATCAATTTTGCCTATCTGGTTCAGAGAAATCTTGGGTCTAGCTGAGGCAGAACTGCCGAATGGGAAGGAAAATAAAAATAGATCAATGTATGCACTGACGGCTTAGCTGATAGGGAGCTATCAAATCAGCTAGCGAGAGGTGCTTGGCTCTAGGAATTCCACCTCTTCCCCAGAGGAGCAGAGTTCAGGGTCCAGGAGGACCATCTGTTCACCAGTGGTGGGAGGTGCTCAGAGAAACAATTCCTCCGAGGAGCTGCCTGTGCCTGGACAGCAGAAAGTCCTATGTCCCAACACAGAGGCTGATTTTGTAAGGGGCTGGGATGGCTTTTACTTGAAGTGTTCCCAGGTCACAGGAACAGTGAGTCAGGATTGCACTGCTGCATTTGACAGCTCTCATTTGAGGCTCTCCTTCTGTGTACACCTGAGCATTTTGGGGGATGCCTTTCTGCTATTCCAAGTACTTCACATGAATTCATTTTATTATCATAGAGACTCTATGACAAAAGCATCACAGTTCCTATTTTTAGATCAGAAAACCGAGGTTTGGGGACATAACATGTCCAATGGCACTCAGCCAGCCACTGGCAAAGTAGCAACACATCGAAAACCAGGTTGCGAAGGCCAAGTCCTGCGCTCAGGTCCACAGGGCTGTTGAAGCAGGTGGGTCGCTTTGCATTTATGAAGAAAGTCCGGAATAACAATGTCTGTGCTTCTCCCCTGCCTCATAGCTTCTGAGGACACCTGGATGAGACTATGTGTACAAGAACAGAGCAGAAGCCACTGCTGCACAAAGAGATACAGGGACAGAGATGATGTGACACTGGATGATAGTGGGATTGATTTTCAGAAAAGAAAGTGTACAAGTCCACTACACACACACCAAACAAATTCACTGATGGTTCTGAAAGTGCCTGAGGTTTACATCCCAGCACAGAGCATCTTGTCCACCCCATGTTAAGCAAAAAGTTAAGGTTGCACTTGTTAGGGTGTATTTTAAGACCCCAATTTTAGCAAAGGAAAGCATGTGTGCAAATGTAAAGGAAGTTGCAAAGGCGCACTTGAAATGTGAGGTGATTATGTCTAGACAGTATGAGCAAATTAATTTCTAAATATACATTTCTACATATACATTTCTATATCATATATATTTCTACATCAGATGTTTCTACATCATATATATTTCAACATATATTTCATTTCTACACACATATTTCTACAATTCTTTGCAGTTTGAAAATACTTTCAAAATGAACACATACTATTTTTTAATCAGAAAATCCATTCCCTTCTCTACCAACCCTTTTTTAGATAAGAATGAAAAACGGGGAAGGGAGGGAGTAGGAATTCGAGTCAGTGGTTAAGGTGTTTGCCTAGTGTGCAAGGAAGCCTGGCTTAGAATCCCAGGACTGCCAGGAAACAAACAAGTAAATAAATACATTTAAAAAAAGAATACAAGTAAAAACACTACAAAAATAAATTCCAATTATAGTTGTTTAAAAATCCAGGAAAATAAAAATTAATTTGAAATACATTTTGGGTCTTAAACAAGTGAAGTATGACTCTATCAGATCTTAGCCAAGGGTGGAAGGTTCTGCTCAGTGCATTCACCACACATTCCTCGATGGCAAACAGCACAGGTCAAGAAGCAAGAGGGAACAGAGTGGACTTGGTGGAAAGGAACAGGCTTACGGCCAGCCTTGGAGGCGTCACTGGTCTAGTCCCAGGCACAGAGACCTCAGAAGCAAAGCCATGTCTCTTGTTGGAGAGCAGTCTGTAGCTTAGCAGAGAAGTTTGGGTAACTCTCAAGCCCAGGTGCAGATTTCCGGCGGTGCCACCCAGGGAGAGATTTTTAAGTATCTGGTTATATTCTGGCATTCTGTATGCTTTGTTTTCATGACTTCTGCATGACACAGGTTCCCTGTGACAAACGGGAGATGTAGTGTAGTACGTTGGAATCATGTTGAATACCCCGGCACAGAAACATTATAATATGCCCTAGAGATTATTCCAGGGCCAAGGAAAAACAGTGCCCAATGTATGGTGCCTTAGAATGGGGGACAGTTAGAGGCAAAAGCAGGGATTTACTTCATTTGTGAGGCTGTACACAGCCTTAGATGCTAACACGCGCTGATAGGAGATGCCAACATTTCAGCTTAAATCAGGACTACAGCCCGTAACACAGACACTGCCTTTCAGCTGAAGATCATAAACAGCACAAACCCAGGTCTCTTCTCCTAATTGGGGAGCTTTTCTAATTTGCTTATGATAGCTGCCTCATGTCGAACTAATCTTCCTCTGGATACCTCCTAATGCTGTCGGAAATAATCTGCTTATTCCTGCTCTGTCTGAACCACTTTGCATCTAACTTAACTCCCTTCCTTAACACAGCCGCAGCAAAGCGGTGGCCACAGCCGAGTTGGGACTTCTGCATCACTGTGGTGGTGGCCACAGCCCAGCCGGGACTCCTGCATCACTGTGGGGGTGAAGACAGCATATGCACTAGACAGAAACCAGGTTAGGACAGGATCCCACCCAGGCTTGGACTCAGCTCAAATGCTGAGATGCATGCTAGCCAAGCATGGACTCACAACGGAAGAAGGCCTTGTGTAGCAACTGTTTTGAACAGATAAGCCCAGGTTAGTCTGCTTACCTAAAAATCTCACCCTAAACCTAGGCAAGGTCTGGTAAAGTACTTAACGGTGTACACTAGTCTCTGTGGGCACTACTGTTAACATCCACATTGATTTCAGAGAAACCTTTCTGTCTCATATAGAGGCCCAGCCTCCAATTTGATTTAATTTGAGAGATTCCTAAGTTAGCCAGGAGACTTAATTGATAACTGTCCACAATACCATCTTGATAGTAATCACGGATGTATTCTGATTGTTTTGATGGGTTGAATTTTTGCAGAGTTTTAGAGACACAAACGTTACAGTTTTCAGAGAGTGCCAGGAATTTCAATACTCATAAAAGGAGCCATGAGTTCTATAAGTATGTGTGTGAGTGTGAGTGAGTGAGTGAGTGTGTGTGTGTGTGTGTGTGTGTGTGTGCGTGTGTGTGTGTGTGTGTGATATCAACAAACAAAGTCAGTGCTGAGTTACAAAGTACTAGGTACTGTCGTACCCAGATGAGAGTCAGGCTTTGTTCCCAGGAGGGCTGTGACCTTGGGGAGAAAGCCTTCTGCTCCTTGGCTCCTAATTCCTCATCTGTGAAGATGCTGAAGTTTGCATGGATCAGGGCACACGAAGGTTCACCCTACTGAGAAGAGTCTGCGCCTGGGAACAGAGAGGCTCTTACTCCTCTTTATGCATGTGTTTATTCTAAACAAGCAGGCCCCGCACCCCTCCCCCTTCTCTGCAACGCATTCCACTTGAAGGCTGCTCCCTCGGTTTCAGAGGTTACTGAAGGGGAAGAAAGTTATATTGTTTAATCCTACTTTATTAGAGTTTGTTCTTTTGTTGGAGAACAGGCTCAGAACAGTGATCAGTAAGGTTTACGTACCCAAAGTGTGTATGGAGGACTTGGGGGGGAAGGAGAAACGAGGTTGCCTTCAAATGCCTCGTGGAAATGTAGAAAACAAGCCGTGAGAGCGTCCTTTGCCAAACACTGTCATAAATTTTTTATTTGGCAGCTAACATTCTCACTAGTTTTCTTGGCAGCAATTGGGACCTTTAGCAAGAAAGGTGCAGAAGAAAAACGCCTTGTTTAGAGATGTTTTCAACACTTTCTGGGGTTTTTCAGAACTTCTGCCTGCAGCACAGTTTTACAACTAGAGTCTCCAATCACCTGATGAGTGGGTGGTGGGGTTTAAACTTTTTTCTTTTCTACATACACACACACACACATATGAAGAAAGAGAGAGAGAGAGAGAGAGAGAGAGAGAGAGAGAGAGAGAGAGAGAGAGAAAGCGGTGCTAACCCCCGGCTTTGCATCAAGCACGTATTTCTTATTTCTCATGGTAGGTGTTTTTGATATCCAAGCACTTGGTCTTCTCTGTGGAGACAACAATCTGAAAACAGTATCAGCGATATCAGAATGTTCCTTCTGTGGGCCTGATACTATCTGTTATGTGTACCCAGATGATGGAGGCAAATGCAAGATAAACAAGCCTAAGTTCCTAAGTTCCTAAGGAACTGTCCGGGGGTCAGGCCCTGTCTGCGGCCGTTGAGTAAACTGATGGGTAAGGTGGGCATCTGACTGGAAGCTGGGGCTAGAGATGGGGCAGGACAGTAGCAGGCGAGCCTGAGATGGTGGGTGAGTGGGCTAGGTCTGTGCAGTAGGCTGTTCCTCATGGGGCCCCTCAGGCACCTTAGTTCTTCACCTGATGAGTGCGTGTGTTAGGGCTGGGGGGTTGCTTTGGAATTCTGCAACACGAGGATCTGAAATCCATAAGGAGTCAGGATGAGATCTTTCATGATAAGCGTGTCCTAACGCTTTATATAAACACTGTCTATAGATCGGCAAGAACCTCTCTACCAAGGACACGTTCAGTTATGACTGAAGAGGCAGGTGGCAAACTTACTCCCCTTATGACAGACACGAACTAGGCACTTGACACACTCACTCCTTTAGGGCTCTGGGGAAGACACAAGGCAAAAACCAAACTGAAAATGGAAGATTTATCAGAACTTTGGGTGAGAACATCCCCATCTTGCCCTCCCGGTTAGTGGGCTAGCATGGTGGTTGTCTGGGATGGAACTTCCATGGGCAGATCTGATGAGGAGCTCAGGCGAAAGCCCACAGCCAGCAGCAGCAGCACTGCGCGTGGCAAACTCTGTGGGAGAATGAAGAGGGGAAGCCTGCAGCCCGGCTAGCCTGGACTGTAGTTTTAGTTCTTGTGAGTGACAGGCCAACCTAAAGTGACTAGAGATGAGAGCCTGTGCACGTGCCATAAAGGGTCTCCACATATCCCGTGATGAGGAGACAGGATGCACATGGGGAGACCAGAGCCACGGCAGGGTTGGGAACTGGCTGGACACTCCGTGTGCTCCTCAGCCCACATTAAGATCATTTGGCAGAGGGTAGGGTCCTTCCCAGGCAGAAGTTTTGAGCATGACTTTTGCCTAATCGCTGGGTAATCACTAACCTAGGTACACAAAGGACGTAACCCCCAAGAAGATAGGCTCAAAAATAAAAACAAGGCCTGGAGAGATGGCTCAGAGCCGTGCTTGTGGCTCTCACAGACAACTTGCCTTCAATTCTAAGCACCCACACACATAGGAGCCCACAACCACTTGTCATTCTAGCTCCAGGGGGATCCGACACCCTCTTCTGGCTTCCTGGGGAACCTACACATACATACTGAACTTACATGTGGTGAACTTGTATACCTGCAGACAAAACATTTATACACATAAAAAAATAAATCTTTAAGAATGGAAGCAAACACCCCCACCACAAAGGCACTCTTTGATAAGACTGCAGGAAGAGAGAAATATTCTGTAAATTATGTTTGGATAAGATATTTAAGAATAGAAGAGTTGAGAGAAACATGAAGAGCTGTGTTGGGATCTCTAAAGCTGGATACATTAGCACATGCCTATAACCAGGCACCAGTGAAGGGGAAAAAGACAGATCCCTGGGGCTCAGTGCAGCTGGGATAGACAAACTGATGAACTCCAGAGTCCATAAAAGACCCTCTCTCAAAAAACAAGATGTAGAGCAGTAGAGGAAGGCGCCTAGCGACAATGTCTGGCCTACACACACACACACACACACACACACACACACACACACACACACACACACACACAGTGTAGATACACGCTGCGATGCCTGGAGCAAAGTAGAAAATTACAACAAAAACAATAGTTAAGGATATGACAGATCAATTAATATGGCGTATACACTGACACAGACACACCACACATATTACACACACACACACAACATACACACATATGTCACACACATACACACACACCCCTATCTGTTGATGAAGAAGAGAGTGAAAAAGGAGAAACAAAAGAAATAAGAAGTACATAAAGTAAACAAATAGCAAAATGGCAGCCTTAAATCTAACAACAAAAACACCACACTAAGTGTTAATGAGTTAAAGGCTCCAATCAAACATCAAAGGGCTGGGGGGCTGGCTTAGTGGTAGACAGCCTGCCCAGCTTACATGAGGCCAGAAAGCTATCTGCAGCACAGTAAAAATGACAACAAGTGCCCCCTCAGCAGAGGACCTGACCGGGTAGAGCATATCTAACTTCAGTCTGTAGAGGACGCGCTTCTGATTAGAAAGCACATTCAAGTTAAAGATGGAGAATGCCGACTGTGTAAGAGTGCGCGCATTCTTATCACGTACGTAAGACCCTGCGAGCCAAGCATGGCGGCAGTGCTTGCAGCCCTAGTGCTGAGTGGGGGGTTGTGAGGAAGAAGGCTCTCTTGGGTCTAGGAGTTTGGGAACAAACCAACAACAGAAAGCACAGAGTAGACTGGAGAGATGGTTCAGTGGTTAGAGAGCACGCTGATCTTCCAGAGGACCCAAGCTTGGATCCCAGCACCTACGTCAAGTAGCTTGTAACTGCCAGTCATTTCAGCTTCAGGGGATCTGATACTTATTTCTGGTCTTCATGGGTACTCACGTACATATACAGCACCCCCACTAAAGTAATTAAAAAAAAAAAAAAAAGCACACGAGCTTTAAGGTAAGAAATAATGTTAGAACCAAAATGCACATTAAAATATGTCTTTGTCTCTCTTATCTCTGTCTTTCTGTCTCTGTCTCTCATCTCTCCCTGTCTGCCTCTGTCTCTCTGTGTCTCATCTCTCTCTGTCTCTCTGTCTCTGTCAATCTCCATCTCCCTCTCTCTCCCTATCTCTTTGTCCCTCTTTCTCTGTCTTTGTGTCTCTCTCTGTCTCTGTCTCTCTCTGTGTCTCTGTCTCTCTCTCTCTCTCCGTATATGCAGGTGTGTGTCAGTGCATATCAGGAACACATGACAACTATGAACACTGCCACATCTAACAACCAAGTCTCAAAGTTTCTAAAACAAAAATTGCCAGATGAAAAGAGAAACAAAAGTCAACACTTAGACTCCCAGGTTTCCTGATCTTATTCTCAATGAGTGACTTAATAACTAGGCAGAGACCTACAGATGTGCTCAACACTGTCAGGTGCCTTGACCTCATTCTTTGTAGTACATGTTATCACTGGCAGCAGAGTACAGGAGCATATTCTCAGTACAGACCACTAACAGATCCAAAAACACATCACAATAAATAAAAAGACAGAAATATATATATATATATATATACACACACACACATATACATATATATTCTAATCACAACAGACCTAAATTATAAAACAATATTATAGAGAAATTAGAAAATTCACCAAATATTAGATATTCAAGAAATATATTTCTAAAGACCCCATTATTTTAAAAATATATCTTGAAACGAATTAACAATAAAATTATAATTATAAATATTTATAGGATGCAGCAATAGTAGAGTTTAGAGGACCACTTATTGGTTAATTAGGAAGTTTCAAATGAATAATTTAGGCTGTCCCATTAAGAAATTAGGAAAAGAGATAACTGAGCTAAATGGAAGTAGGGAAAACCAAGGAGTAAACATTCAAGCAGACGACAAGTAGGCGGAAACAGAAAGTCGCAGAGGGAGCCACAGCGGATTCAGAAGTGGGGTCTTTGGAAAGATCAGGAACATTTCTGAAGTTCTGGCTAGAATGGCCAAGAAAGAAAAAAAGATGGTGGAGCAACTGGATTCAGGGGGAGAAGGAGCAACAGCTCTGGTTTAAAATTTGAAGAATTACCAGAAAATACTCTGAACAATTTCATGAAACAAAAAATTAGGAAATTTCAGCGAAAAGAATTCCTAATTCCTAAAACACACACGTTACCAAGACTTACAACAAAAACTTTGAACAGACTTATAAAATAAGCAAATAAAGCAGATGAGTATTGAACCTCTTCCCACAAACAAGAGGCCAGGGTTGCACAGAGTGAACGAGGAACCCACCGTACATTTAAAGCCGCGTGGGTGACATTAATAAGGAACAAACCCACAGGGCACAGAAGAAGGGTATAAGGTTGGCATAAGAGGGAGCCTCACAAAGGCGTCTGAGAGAAGTATATACATAGGGCTGAGGACACAGCATAGACGTACAGCGATTCCCCTGTCTGGGAGGCTCTTTGATTGGATTTCCCCAGCCTTGCAAAAACAGTCCTAATGGTGAGAGCGTGGAAACCTCTCAGGAATTAGTGAAGAATGTCTATCCTGGCTGCTTCTAGCAACACTGGTCTTGAGGTTCTAGCTGATGCAATGTAGCAAGGAAAACAAAAGGCTCCGAGTCTGCCACGGAGGAAACAACTGCCACCATCCTGGGTGACAGTCCTGTGTGTATACAGTCCTAAAGCTCCTGGAACTAATCCTGGACTCATTTAACTAAGTCACACCATGCAAGCACATACAGGAACCAACTGTGTTCTTGTATATTAGCAAGAACTAACCTATAAATTAATATAAAAGCATAATTCACAGTAGCAACAAAAAAGAGTAGGAACTTAGGAATGACCTTAATGAAATAAGTATAGGGCTTAAATAGTTAAATCTACATTTCTTAGAAAAGTAAGAGATTCAAGCAGGAAAAAAAGTTTTGTGTTCCTGGCTTGAAGAAGTCGATTTTAAGGATGGCAACTGAGTGCAATCCAATCCTCTTCACCACTGCAGGAAGCTATTTTAAACGGGGGTGGGGGTAGAAAAGCAGACCTATAAATTAATAAGTGAATGGGAAAAATGTTAGCATGGCCAAAGTCTGAAAAGTAACAATGTTAGGAGACTAACATTGCCGCATTGGTTCCTGGGCAGAAATAAAGATGCAGAGAACAGGGTGTTTACGGTCAATTATTCTTTGACATGGAATCTAAGCAATTCAGTGGTCCACTAAAAGCTGAACATACATGTTTTCAGAAGCAAGCTTACACTGGGTAGCACACAGTTCAAAGCAGTGCAGGGATCCAGACAGAAACGTGACACTGACACTTCTGGAAGGAAGTCCTTCACTCAGACCAGGCAAAGGTTCCCTCAGCAAGATAATAAGAGCATAATTCATAAAGTAAGAAATAAGTTGACTTCATTAAGATAAAAAAACTTACATTTTTAAGCTTTATCACTGAGAAAATAAAAAGACAAGCCCCAGACAGGAAAAAAAAATTAGATATTCAAGTGATCTATTTCTAAAGAACTTGCTATTTTAAAATTCACAGTGCAAATCAGGAAAAATACATTTTGAAATGAATGAAAATGGAAGCAAACACCCAGGAAAAGATTTGAATTCAGAGGTATGAAAGTTG
The DNA here is from genome assembly GCA_028551405.1 of Uromys caudimaculatus. NCBI lineage: Eukaryota > Metazoa > Chordata > Mammalia > Rodentia > Muridae > Uromys > Uromys caudimaculatus. The sequence goes on from CM052703.1 coordinate 5,439,988, forward strand.
AAGTGCTCACCACCCAGCAGGAAGGACGCACAACCCAATTACAAACTGGAAAACCAGAAAAGAGTGTGATAGGCATTTCCTTAAAGACTACACAGAAATGGCCAGCAAACATGAAGAACTCACCAGCCTCACTCAGTCACTGGGAGGCAGCACTTGAAATGAGAAAGCGTGGCACACGGCTGGAACTAGAGCCTGGAACTCCTGCTCAGGGAGGACTCACACGTTCAAGCAGTGGAGAGTGGTACAGCGGCGTGGCAGTTCTTGAAATAGTTAAATATATGCACACATAAAGGTGTGGGTGCATGTGTGTGTGTGTGTGTGTGTGTGTATGTGGGGGTTCATGTGTGTGGGTGCATGTGCATGTGTAAGTGTGCATGCACGCATGTGGGTATATGTGTGTGCGCATGTCCGGGCATTCATGCGTGGGTCTGTGGGTGCGTGTGTGTGTGTGTGTGTGTGCGCGCGCGTGCACATACACTACATAGCTAAACAATTTTACCCTTAGGTAGACATTGGCAGGCATCCAAGAGAATGGAGCATATTTGCTTCTATAAAACCTTGTACACAAGTGTTCACAGTGACATATTTATGGCAGCCTCAACTAGAAACAATCCAAGCACCCATCGACTACTGTACAAATAAGTCAGATGGGATACACTCATACAACTGAATACCACTAAGCAAGACACAGCAATACACGCTGCAATATGGATGAAGGAGACCTAAAAATATTACTGTAAGCAAAAGAAGACAGCCACTAAAGATTGCAAAATGCAAAAAGGAGCGTTTTGAGGTGGCAAAACTGTTTTAGAATTAGATCATGCTGATAGGTGCACCTCTATAAGTTTATTGTAGTCATTAAACCACATATTTACAATGATTAAATGTTATAAATATTACATAAATATTTCCATTCAGCTGTTCAACAAGAAACTGATGGCCAGTAGCTGGCCGCCAAGAGAAGCTTGAAGCAGCCTACCCTGTTTCTCTGCATGTGTTAGTGATGTCTGTTTATTTCCTTCAATCTGTAACTATTTAACTTGTTTCCTTGTTTGCTTTTCTATGACATGTGATTGTGTAAGAGGAAGGTTCAAGTCCACCCTGGTCTCTGTTGTGTCCCTGTGTTTGGCACATTAGAATTGTTGATAAACACTTGAATAACATAAAGAAATGAATGACATAAAAGAAAGAATATATTTAGCCTACATTTCATTAAAAAGCAAAATTCGTCAACCACGTGCCTGGTGTCATGTGCATAACAGAGATGAACATGGAAATGAGAACTGTTCTCTTCCACGTCGGATTCAGTGGCCCTAGAGGGAAGGAGGTGGAGACTCGTGGACCTGGAAGCCTAAAGGGCAGAGCTGCAGCTGCAGAGTTAGCTGACCTGCAGCCAAGACACTGGGAATGTTGCCTAAGAACACAGTGTCACTGAGATCAGTCTGCAATGAGCCCATCTCTTGTGGTGCAGTTCTCAGAATGAAGCCAGGTCACTGGGCTCCTAGGTACTCCCAGATGCTGAAAGTGAAGGGGCTCTGCGGTGAGAGCAGGGTGCCCCATCTTCTTACATCACAGCGATTTAATGTGGAAGGAAAGAGCCTTGCAGTAGGGCATCCGTTGACAGTGCTGTTTCTGGACTGATACTGTCTTAGGAAATGTAAGATTTTATATCTATTTATTTACTTAAAATTTTATTTTTCTGAGGACTCAGATATGAGAAATGTTATCTATGTCACTCTTGTCTCTCCCTCACCCCTTAAATTCCTCTTATTTCCTCCTCAAATTCATAGTCTGTTCTTCAGTTAGTGTGTGTGCCTGCGTGCATGCTCGTGTATATGTGTGTGTGTGTGTGTGTGTGTGTGTGTGTGTGTGTGTGTGTGTGTGTGTGTGTGTGTGTGTGTGTGTGTTCAGGGCTTGGATGAGACTAGGGAGGAAGCTTGTCCCAGGAGGAAACTAATTCCCCCTGCCTTAGCAGCCATTGGCCACCTGTCACTCTTCATCTAGGGGTGGGACATGTGGAATTCTCTAGTCCACACTGACATATCAACCATGATGTTTTTTTTCAGGCAACCATATTGCTGAGATTTCACGGGTGTGTTTTCCATGTCATGCTGAGGAGAAACCAGCATGCTGAGCTCAGGCATGCTGAGCGTTGTGGGCATTTTTTTTTTTTTTTTAATAACAAAGTTTGTAAATGCAGACTAAATCTACTTCTATAATTTTAAAAATGACTAAATAAATGTTTACATTTGTGTTTGAGTTTCTAGTACGATACATACTGACGGAAGTGATCTTCACAGGCAAAGCTTTTGGGGTTCTCCATACTCCCCCTTCCTCTCTGACCGCTCTCCTTCCTATTTGGTCTTTTCTGTTGTCTAGGGATGAAGCCTCTTGTGTACAAAGCAGACGTTCTACCATCAGTTGGCTGGAGGAGGGCTTACGAGGTCCCCACGTCGTCCCTTAGGAGATAGAGGCGGTGACGTTGCTGGGGAGGGGGAGTCATAATTCCCAGTTGTCTAGCTATTGGTAGGTTGCCTGTGTTCCACAAAGTAACCCAGACCCATGCTCCTGCAAGTAGCATCAATTAAAAGCAGACAAAGATGCACATGGTGAAAATCCAACAGGATCTCCTTGGGAGCAAGAGGTGAGAGGTTCTAGGGGGCAGCGGGTGGGATGCAGTGCATTAGGTCAGTGGTACTGAAGATGCTGGAGGACACTGATATAGACCAACCCAACAGCACTCAGGTTCACAGACACATTCACGGGCACCGAACTGTAAGACCCAAGGGTGTGATCTGGTGGGGACACGCTGGCTGAGCTGCTCCTGGCCCCAAGGATCCCAGTTGCACAGTGAACTGTAGGAACAACTGTGCTGGCGGTTTATGAGCAGAACAGATGGGAAGGACACTGGGTTGCTTCAAAGTCAGTAATTCATCTGATACTCCTGTGCCCACTACTAAGACACTGATAGTAGAACGGATTGTGACAAGAAAAGAATTCAGATTAGGTTACAGTAAGAGCCAAGAGTGAGTGCTGTGTAGACATGGACCATGACCTTGCGTGAGGTCAGACTGAGTCTTGATGGAAGCCTCACAACTAGAGACACTCAGAGAACGAGGATTGGACAAGCTGCAACCGATCTCAGCCCTGGACAATGATGTTAGCTACCTCATATGGGAGGGCAGGTTGAGGGTAGAATGAGACAAGGCCCTGAGCTGCCATGGGCACTGCGGGAGGAAATGCCATGTTGGGCCGGAACTAGCCCTTGCAAGTCGCAAAGCAGGGGACTCTGGTTCTACAGCTCTCTTTGTGGGCAATGGGCCTCTGGGTCTCACAGGTTTGTAACTGCCTCTGGGAAGGGATCTAGGGGTCCCTGGTCCCCACCTACTGCACTGGGGTCCTCTGCCTTTCTCCCTTCCTTTCCCCTTGCTAGGGCCTTGCTTAGTCACAGCATGGGCATCTGTGGGGAAACATGACTGGCTGTGCTTACACTCAGGGGCACAGAGGGCTTTTTCTGTATAAGTTTACAGTAGAGAACAATGAAGACTGAAGGCCAAAGCCAACAGAGGCCAAGGGAGCTGCCTCCATGTTGGGCTTTGCCATGACGTGTAAACACATGGCTTCGGAGTGTAACGTGAGCTGCCCAGAGATTTCTCCAGGGTGGAATCTAGGCTTGCAGCTATGCAGAAATACTTACCACCGACCTTTAAAAAGTCAGTGGGAGGGTGTGTTAAATGAAAACCAAGATAAGCTTTCCTAGGCAGGCTTTCCCCATACTCTCTCAAAGCGTTTGTGTGGATGAGGGCAGGAGCTGAGGAAACGCCTGACAACAGGGACTATTTTTCTCCTGCCTCACTTGAGCTGGGCACTCTGAGGATGAAGGGGTGGCCTGCCATTTGTGGACAAGAATGAAGCCCTTTGTGAGCCATTTAAGCAAACTGCCAACTCCCTTTAGAAGGTGGGGAAGGTGTTTTATTTTGGAGAGCGTGTGCTTCCCTACCACGTGGTGGGACACAGCCTAACAGCGTTAAAACATCACAACTTACAATTAACACTGCTCCATTTACTCCAAGTGAGTTTGTCAACACTAAACACATCTATGTGATGGCAGCAAAATCAAGGAATGGGAGTTGCTGGGAGTGACTCCTTGCAGCAGAAGGCCACACAGGCTGAAATCCTAGCTGTTTTCTACCACCGAGCACCTTCCTTCCCCCATGAAGAGCTCGGTTTTGTTGAAGTCCGGTTCATGTGTAAGGGGTTTATTCTCTTTCGAAAATAGGAATGATTTTATGGCTTCAGAGTAAAGAGAAGGAAAGAAACCTAATGGCAGATTTGTTGTGAATGTGGTCTCTGACACGTACGCGTGGGGAATCAGCTATTAATCACGTTAAGACTAGAGTAGTATAAAGCACAAGGCAGCAAGCAAGTCTTAAGTTCAAGGTCTAAGCTGATAAAAACGAGGAGGAAAACATGTTTTGCCTTGTGTGCCTGCGTCTGTCATTGTGTCTCCTCGTGTGTGCCTGCATCTGGCATTGTGTCTCAACGCATCGCTTGAAAAGATACCACTGATCCTTTTCCCAGCTTCGCCCCATTTTATTTCAAGGTTGGTCTGTCTTTTGTTTGGTCCTTTTGCTGTGACACAGATGACAGCGCTCGGGGGAAGGGCGGCCCTTCCGCAGCCCTGCTGGCTCGCTGGCCCAGGACAGGAATGTGCTTGTTCGGCATTTGTTCGAAAGCGCCCAAATTCAGGGCGCCCTGGGGAGCAGGGGAGCAAGGGGCGCGTGCTGGAAACGCCAGGCACCTAGGCCCCGCAGGCCTTTGTCAGCACCGCCTCCAGGGTTGAGGCGGCCGCGGTAATTATGCCAAGGCCACGAATTACTCTGACAAAGTAATCCATCAAATCATTTCTCACAATTTCAATTCGTCCCCTGAATTTCCCTTGCTTCCAGAGCCAGCTGGATATTATATTACCAGAGCTGTTGAAAAGGTGGAACACTAGCCATGAAGCCAAAGGCCATGGCAACTATGCAGAGCATCAGTTTTTATTGTTTGCTCAGTACTGAAATCTCATTAGGGTCCATAACTCATATGAGCAATGTGGACACTTAGATCTGCTGATCATGAGAACCCAGGAGGAATGTACACCTTTGGCTACGTTGTTCTCATAGGAGATATACAGTGTGTGTGTGTGTGTGTGTGTGTGTGTGTGTGTGTGTGTGTGTGTGTGTGTTTACAAGCACACAGACTCATATGTTTTCAGCCCTTGAACAGCTGTAGTTTAACTGTCCCTTACACAGGCCAATTTCCAACCCGAGTTTAAATACCCCAAAGTTGTTTGCACTTGGCAGTTTTCAAACAAAGACCCACTTCTCTTCGAGACCAGCATAATCAATGGCGGGAAATTCCACTCATTGCGTGTTGGCCCTAATGCAGCTCAGCTGTGCTAATTACATCAGAATTATCTCAGACTACATATTTTCATTCAACCTATACAGGTTTTTGTCTTCACTTAATTATGGTTTGGAATCTTCTTGAGAGAGAAAATGCAGCCATGACTGCCTGTCCTTCTTAGGGACATCAGTTCTCTCTCTCTCTCTCTCTCTCTCTCTCTCTCTCTCTCTCTCTCTCTCTCTCTCTCTCCCATTATGTTCCACACTTTGAACCCTTGGTGGCATCTCAGTTTATAGGGTTTTTAGCCATTTTGTGAAAGCTGTATTTGAGGGTGGCAAGCAGGGAGTCACAGGACTAGAAGAACCTTGGGGGCATCCAGACAGGCCAGTCTTGTCCCGAGCAGAAGCCCTGATGAGTGGCACTTCAGGAATGCATCCATTTCTGGAATGAACCGTGGCAGCAGCTGAGAGGTTCTTTGCAAACACTTGCTAGCAGCCTGGGACAGATACGAAGAGAACTGTGTCTGGTGAGGGGGCCCAGAGAGATTTAGGGAGACCAAGTGCAACTACCCCACTGGCATATGGCTACAACTCTAGAACCCCTGACGAGCGTAATTCTGGCTGATGGCAGGGCCGCCTACTGATGAGAGTGTGGTCAACCCTAAGTTGCTCTTTACCAGGACCCCACTGTCGCACTGGGATGGGAACACCAGACATAGATGTTTCCACGCAGAAGCCTCAGGAGTGCTGAAGGGCTGTCTGCCCCTCAGGAGAAAGGGCCCTGAGGAAAAGGAAGCCGCAGGCCCCTCACACAGGCCGTCTCAGCTGAGTGTATCGTGGTGGCGTTTTCCCAGCCTGTCTTCCATGTTCATGTGACTTCACTCTTGAGTTCTCAGTGCAGCTCTGAAGATCTCAGCCTGCAAGTGGTGAGAGCCAGAGTGGCCTTGGACCCATGGGGTCGAGAAAGTCTCCAAGCTGGGCTGGGAGGGAAATGATTTGGTTCTAGCCAGGAACACATAGTGATAGGCAAGACCAGACTGGCCCTGCCGCATGGAACTTTCAGACCTCAAAAAACAAAACAAACAAAACCAAACCCAGTGGATAGCATTCTCTCAGAGTCCAGAGACACTGCAAGGATCAGGCTTCATACTTTAGGGGCTTATACTTGCTCTCTGCCCACAGACTGAGCTTACCAAGAGCCCAGACAGGGCTTCCCAGTGTGGTGGGAATGTTGACTGAGACCTGAAGCATGCCAAAAGTTATGAAGGAGGAGGAGGGGCAAGTAGGTAGGTAGCACCGACGTGCCAAGGGCATCTGTGTGGAGAGGTCCAGGTGAGGGGCAGGGGAAAGTACTTAGGAAAAGAAACGATGGGGATCGGGTGGGGGAGAGGTCAGAGGAAGTGGAAATCGGGTGGCACCAGACTAGTGGACCACTGTGACTGCTTTCTACTTATCAGCTATGTGGCTTTGAGTAAATCATTAACCTTACTGATGTTTACCTTCCCGATCTATAAAATGGGAGCCACAATGCACAGCTGATAAGCTTAGCTCAGGGTGAGAGAGAGAGCCCACCTGGAGCTATCACCTGACACCTGGGAAGTTAGCCACACTGGGAGATAGGCAGGCTTCAGGCCTCCACAGGAGAGACGCTGCCTCCAGAAGAAGTCAAAAGGAGCAGAAGGGGGGAAAAGGCAGAAGAGAAAAATGGGCTGACTTTTCAATTTTGCTTTCAAACACTTACAAGTTGGATTCTGACATAACCATAACGTGTCCATTTGAGGAAGGAAGCTACCTGTGAAATTGCTAAGCTCCTTTCCCAAGAGCACAGCACTGCCCAAACCCCCAATTATCAACATTCCAGGCATCCAGGTAAGTGTGGAATTAAACAGTTAACATTGACAACTCAGAGCTGGGTGGCAATAAGTAACAGGAAGTGGGTCACCTGGCATCTAGAGATCAGGACAACAGGAACAACTGAGAAGATTGCAGGAGAGGAACAGGGGCCCTACAAAGCGGCAGACATACTGCGCACAGGCTGTGCTGAGGAAGACCTCCCTTGCTCTCCAATCCCACCTGCTGAAGGGATGCAATCATTTGGATGTCTGTTCAGAACAACCCAGCACAGAACATGTACACACACACACACACACACACACACACACACACACACACACACACACACGAGGGGGGGGGAGGGAGGGAGGGAGAGAGAGACACTCCTGCCCCAATAAAGTAATGAAAACCACTTGTTGGCTGAAAATGGTTGAAGTTGATCTAATTATCAAAGCACATGTTTAATGAACTGGACATTTATATGAATCATGTGAGCACATGCTAACAGGCCAAAGGGACATTTTCAAACTTCTGGTTATCCCGAAATGGCTCAAAGCCAGTCTGGCTCCCTACACTGGCCTCTATGAGTGTGCCTAAGTCTCTACTAAGCTATTCAGGCTGTGAAAAGACAGGAGGGCTCTGCTGTGGAGCCTGGTGCCTTCCTTTTTTTTTTTTTTTTTTTTAAGTCACTGATAAGTCCTGCTGAGCTTATCTGTGTGATAGAATCTGGTCTCCATGAAGAGATAATTCAGGTGCCCACTGTTTTACAAGCTCAAACGCCATCTCCTTTGCCTTTTCAGCACGGAGCTATTATTTCCCACTGCCTATGCCCTGTTTACCCCACTGAAAGGATTCTGACAGGCAGAAGACTGCCTAATGGACAGAGATGGCTGGCCCAGCTAGGGACATTCCTGCAAGAGCAATGTGGTTGTCTGTACCGGTACTGTGGTCTCTCTGGTGTGGTTATGATAAACATGGCCGCTAAAATGAAATGCTCTCTTTACAAACTGGGATGATTGCTGTCATTCATTCATTCATTTTGGTGATTATTAATGGCTTCTTTTAGGGAAATGTGCCAATTACTTCCTGAACTCCTCTTGTAGGGTTCTTTCTCACTTTTGCCAAAGCTTGATCATCTTGCTTCATCACAAAATGCTTGGATCATAAAGTTGAGCTTTAGTAGACCAGGATTTCTTCATTTAGACAAAATAGCAAACAACCCTCAAAGCCAGAAAACCTGATATGAAGATGCTCAGGTCTCCCAGCAGTAGCCCACTTGAATCAGATGTTGAATGACGGTACTGAATAAACTATATATTACTTAAAATTTTTAATTACATATATTTTATATATGGGGGTATGTCAGAAGCTAGCTTGTGGGAGTTGGCTCTTTCAATCTACCACATAGGTCCCAGGGACTAGGCCGTCTGGGTGGCAGGCACTGCACCCTTTACTTCACTTGCTGGCCCAACACTGATTTTATTCTTAGGATCAGTCAGCATGTTCTGGTTTTCTGGAGGGTGGACAGCAGGAAGGAAGGCACATGTGCCTGGACCTTCCATTAAAGTGACTCACACTGCAAGTAAGTTTGAAAAAGCTTCTTGAGTTTCATATTTTCGCATAAGTTTCCAAATGATTCATTAAAGTGGGAGAGAGTGGGAAAAATTATCAGTCTTGTACAGAATACTTAAAAAAAAAAAAAAAAAAACAAAGTCCTGTGAGAGATTTGCAAAAAATCCAGCCTGGGTCACTGGAGGCAGTGGAGACCTGTGGACAACTGGCTTCTGTCTTCCCATTTGGGTCTGACTCACTAGGGTAATGTCACTCATCAGGAAGACACAGAAGACAGCAGCCAGGAGGCATTCTCTCTGTGCACAGGGCTCAGGGACAGACACACAGCTGAACAGACCATCTAGTGCTCAGGTTCAAGAGCCTGCCCTCCCTCACACCAGCCCTGAACCTCAACTCCCTGAGGCTGCAGCAGATGTTAAAAACTAAAGTTGAACCCTTTAAGCTGTAATGAAGGAGTTCACAGGGTTTGTAATCCCAGTACCCCACCCCGATCCTCCCTCGATCCTGCTGAAAGCCTTCAAATGGTCCTCGGCACTAACAGGGCGAGCGCGTGTCGGGCACACTGATCTGCCCATGATTACCCTCGGCTGCTGTAAAACAATCTCACTCCTCAGGCGAGTGTGGGCTGCTGCAACAATGCGGTTATTGACTTGTTGCTCTGGCTCTATTTAGTTATTACCCTCGGGGCCACAATCAATAGACTTTGCACGAAGTCTGCCTTATAAATCCCAGGCTCTCCCTGGAGGCTTGCCAAGGAATGGTAAGAAAAATCTATGGCTGGGAAACGCTTAGAGAGCAGAGACAGAGAGAGCCACACTGACAGCTGTATAAATTAATTAACAAGGCACTGTTTATTCTCCTAGATCACATGACACATTTGCCACCAGTGAAGAAGGCACAGACAGATTCAGAAAGTTATCCGGTGATATTTAAAACCCACAAATTGAGCCACATGCACAGGAAAGACCAGCGCTCTGTGTAACTGTTTCTGCCTTTATCCTGTTTTAATTACTCTGTTCAAATTTGCCGCCTTTGCACTAGTTCTGACCAGCCTTTTGTTCCCAATTTATCTGGACTGATGTGGTTTGCCTTGATAACTCCCTAAGCTTGGGGCTGAAATAGTCAACATGGTGAAAATAAAATGTTGATCATTAACTTCACGGGGCTTAGGCTTCTTTCGAACCTCAAATCTTAGGACCAACCCTTCTGGTACCACAGCAATGGAGAGGGGTGATTTTGCAGAGAGGAGCCCTGAAGGGCTTTGGGAAGAACTCCGGGCTATCTGAGATCATGGCAAAGTGTTCTAGGGCAGTTCTTTAAGCAAAACACATACAGATCTGGTGGCAAGGAGACCAGTGTTCCACTGTCTTATGTCACCTTAAACTAAGCTTCGTAGCCCAAAGACAAAACTGTTTGGTTTTTTTGTTTGTTTTTTTTAAAATATGGGATGGGATCAGGAGGAGCCTTAGAGCCTGTTTACTGCCATGATGGGACCGTCTGCAATCTTTGTGCAAAGCTCTTTCTTGATTCCAACTCTCCCTGTGGTAGCTCAGGGTCTGTAGCTTGATGAAAAAACATTCTTTCTAAATGCCAAGGCATTCAGTTCTTCAGGATTTTTTGGAGGTCGGGAGGGTAAGAAGTTACTTTTGTTTTGAGACAGGGTTGCTCTGTGTAACAGCCCAGGCTATCCTAAATCTCGAAGTTTAAATCAGGCTTGGCCTAGAGCCCACAGACATTGCCCACCTCCCTCTGCCTCCTGAGCTCTGGGATTAAAGGCGTGTATATAAATTTGAGGGTGGAGTAGTAGACAAGATAGATGGCTTGTGCCTATAATACCAATACTCAATGTTGAAAAGGCAGGAGGATTACCATGAGTTTATTGCCTATGTAGACCACAAAGTGGGTTCCAGGCCTGGTTGTACTATATAATGAGACCCTGTCTACACACACACACACACACACACACACACACACACACACACACAGGCACACACATAAATAAAGTTGTAGGACCCCCTCCACACTCTTCAGCCAGATGATTAGCATTTGCTGAGAGCCTGAGTGCCTGTTGAGAACGAGATACTCTAACAGTCCTGGCTGACTGTGACACAGTCAGCATCATTTTCAGGTGTGAAAAGCTCATTTCCTTGTTTTGGTCTAGCCTGGGCTATGTCAGCCTTGTTGCATGCTAACACACCCCTATGAACACAGAAGACCACCACAATCCCCTTAAACACACACTCTACCATTTGATGGGTCCTTGGAGTCAGAGGAGTCCCATACATGACACGTGAAACTCATTTGCTTGTGGGACTTCTAATTGTGTAGTTCCAATAATTTATGACCTCTTATAAATGGTTTCCAGGCAATAAGAGTTAATTGACTCAAGACGCTTTCATCCATTATAATGACCTCCTAATATTTTGCACTAGCCCAGGTACTTCCTATGAATCAGGTCAAATGTGTCACTTGAAAAATGGTAGAACTTAACACCATTGCCCTGAACTTATTTCTAAATATGCTCACTGCAAGTGTTTGCCCTCAGATGGACTTGTGCTTGCAGGCACAGCTTGGCCCTCAGCTTGGCAACCATGTTAACCACAGGACTTGGCCTTTGCTCTGTTTACCTCTCTCTCATTTTGGGACCTGGAAGTATTTGGTTGATGCCACCAGGCCTTGTCTTGGTTGTCTGAGAATAAAGTCCTTACTTCTGCCCCAAGGCCAGGAGATGGTAGGGGGTAAGAGACAGACTGCCCCACTGACTATTAGTTAATCTACTGAACACATTTGGGAGCTGTAGAATCACACGCTCTGAGCTCACATCACATGGAAACGATTAATGTTGGAAGAGGCAGGGTGCTTACTGCCCTGAATTCATTATTACACATGGCACACATGTAATGAATGATCAGACCACACTCCATGGAGATGCTCAATGTTACGCCTCAGCTGAGAAAGGGGGGAAAAAAGTATTTTACTCCAAGGATGACATCTGGGAGCTGCTGGGAGCTCGGGACCCAGCCAGTTCTGTCCTTACTTACTCCTTTCGAGCTGCGGAAGGACATGCTGTATGCTGCTCCATGTCCTAGTAGACAATGACCACATGAACCCAGAGTTCTCTTTCTTCCTTCAAAATGGTGGCTTTACAAGTAAGTATCTCTATGAAGCGTTACTGCACACCATATCCAAGCATGAACTCTAAATGCATCAATGGCCAGCAAGAAAGGCCCACAAGTCTGAACCTTAAAGAAAACAAAAGAGGAGGTCTTTGTGACACTGATTTAGCAGCGGTTCCTTCCCCAGGACACGGAGGCAGAAGCAGTCGAGAAAACAGAAGCAGCCCGAGAAAACAACACTTTCATGAAGACAAGGGAGATGTGGGGTGGGGGATATCTGCAAAACACACATCTGACAGACAGAGATTATATAGCTGAGTTAACTTCTCCGGGGCCAGAGAGTTGAGAAGCGGCAGTGTCACCTCTAGATTTGATCTGGAGTCCACCTGAACCCAGCGTCTGGACAGATGGGCTCTTTCCTCTGTGTGCCACCTTGTGGGATGGGGCACCTCCTGCCTTAGGGGCCTGCATGTTCAGTGAGAGAGACAGAGAGAGGGGGGAAGGAAGGGAGGGAGGGATAGAGAGAGAATCCAGAAACTTCTCTGTACTCATGTCCCATCTGTATGATTAATTTCTGAAGACTAGTCATTTAAAACCAAAGCGGACACTCTGAAGCCTACTAAGGACAGTTTCTGGTTAGGAAAGAAACTCGATGGTGACTTTTAAAGTGTGGCAGAACTAAGGTGTTAGTGACAGTCAACTGTGCAGTTGCGTGTCTTTTAAAATAATGTTCGGGATTAATTCTTCCTATTTAGAAAGCTGCCACCTTTTAGCCAAATTTTTGTTTATATGTCAAATAAAACATTAGCTGAGGCTGATATACTTTTTAAAGCATTATCAAAAAGTTTAAAATCAAGGTTTATGTGTTCGTGTGTGTGTGTGTGTGTGTGTGTGTATACGCGTGCGTGCACATACATACAGTACCCACAGAAGCCAAAAGAGAGCATTGGATCCCTAGACCCTGGAGTGACAGATAGTTGTGAGCCACTATATGGGTGCTGGGATCTGAACCAGAGTCCTCTGCAAAAGCAGAAAGTGCTCCTAACCACTGAGCCGTATCTCCAACTCCTTGGGGTAGCTATTTTGAGATAGTTCATCTACAGGTTTCTGTCACTAAATTGCTGTGTAATTTTAGGCCAGCCCCTTGCCCTCTCTAAGTTCCAGGACCCTGTTGAAATTCAAACTATTTCTAGAATAACATGCCAACTGCATAGTATGACTGGACTGGGTCTGAGCAGAGGCTGCCAGCTGGCAGTCCACGGCTATATAGTGCCTATAGATACACACTGCTTGACCTGCTCAGGTTTAAATAATAATAATAATAATAATAATAATAATAATAATAATAATAATAATAAAACACCAGCTGGTAGTTATAAACAGGGAGGTTGTAACACAATACAGGCATTGGAAGACCGGATCTTAGCACGCCCATGTTGCCCATTGTAACAGTGGGTGGCTTCTTCGGAACTGCTTCAAGAGGCTTCCATGCCTTCCTCTTGCCTCCTTACTCTGGGCTTGTTTACTGTGATTCCTCCTTGGTTCCCGTCTAAGAATGCTAGCCTACCCATAGGTCTTTCCCCGGACTCCCACCTGCCCTCCAGGACTGAGTCCTAAGCATTCCGTGTTCCACCAGGAAGGAGAGACATCCAGGTCTGGCCATGTGCCATAAAGCACATCCCTGGCCTTGGTGTCAGATTCACGGTCTGTCATTGCTCTCCTTCTGCCCTGGCACCTGTAGCACCATTCGGTTTGCATTAGTGACCTTGGTTAAGCACAGGAATGCAGTGACACTGCCTGATGGCAGATCCACAGCAGCACTGTTCTGTGGGCTCTCACTGTTATCCTGCTCCAGGACCACGAACTACACATAGTTTTCTGTGTTTGTATCTCCTCAGTGTCATCTCCTGTGAGGTCCAATGTAGTTTGTAAAGACGTTTTTGGACCACCAGACCAGGCAGAAGCACAGCGGTAGGGGACAGTGCAGTGAGCTGGTCACAGGGACAGCAAATGTTCCTGGGCTCTGCAGCTGAGGACTCCGAGATCACAGTCTTCTGTTTCTGTCTGGTGCTCTCTTCAGAGCCCTGACACAGTCTTCTCCAAGATAGGACAGCAGAGTTTGTGGAACCCAGATTACTTCTCCAGGGTGGCAGACCTGCTCCCAGCTGGAAGTCATTCCACTGTCTCCTAACAATGGGGCGTCACACTGGGCAAGCAATTTGTTTTAATTATGTAAATCACTTCATTCTCTTTGCAAACATCTAATAGAGAGCTTCAAGACTTTACAGGTCAGAACAGAAGACAGAAGACAGTTGTGACTGAGCCTCTCTGAGAGATTTGGCTTGTCCTTGAGGGGTCAGGATGAAGGAGGACACGGGAGGGAGGTCACAGACTACAAGAAGGAAGTCACACAGTGGCCTGGTGCTGTGACACAAGTGTCCCCATCTCATGGCACAGAATGGGGGTGTCGATGTCGCTGAAGACTGTGCCCCCATTCTGCTTTGCCCCTGCAGCTGTACCAGAGGTGGTCTCTTTACCACGTCCTGTAAAGGAGACCCAGACGTCAACCATGAACCTGCACGTCACCTTTGGGAAGGTGCCTGTGACAGGGCAGTCCTTGTAAGGTGCTAAGGAACCAGAGCGTCATCTCCACAGGACATGGGTGGGATTCCTGCTCATGACCATGTGGTTAAAGACCCTACGTGTTCAAATGGCCACTGTTTTCATCAGCACCTCTGGGCAGTGTTCCCCTCCACTGCACTGCATGATTCACACAAACTTATTAGTTAATACTGCCATGTCTTAAGGACAAAGAGAAGTAGAGTCCCTATCTTCTTTGGGGGGATGCTTAGGCTAGAACTCAGGTCTTGATCATGCTAGGCAATCAGTCTACTGCTGAGCTGGGTTCGTGGCTCTTGCTTTTCTTCAGGTAGCTTCTCACTAGGTAGCCCAGGCTGGTCTTGAACTCACAATCCTCTTGGCTCCCGAGTGCTGGACTTACAAGTGTGTTTCACCATGGCCAGGCCCGCTTGTGTTCCTAATCTGTCAGACATTATTTCATTCTAAACACTGAATAGACCATTAACTTATGCATTAAGCTTGCAATTACCTGCTGCCCCCAGGGGAGGAAGGGACCCTCAGGAAGCAAAATGGCCAGTTGATTAAGGTTCGGATTAAAACCAGGCCCTAAAAGGAGGCAACGTGTAAGCTCAGCTCACACTTGGGTTAGAGCCCAGGCACTAAGGAAACAAGGCTAGCTACAGCTGTTCTTGTTACCACAGGCTGAAAAAAAGTCAAGCTTGAGCCGGGCCTGGCAAACTGTCAGGAAGATTACATGGCTAAGAGATCACGCTTTGGAACTCTGCTTTGGAGGGCATTTCAAACACACGGAGCACATATTTGAATGCAATATTGTTACCGCTTCCTCACCAAAATAGGACTTCCACAGCTTTAAGGAAGTATGCCCTCGGCTTCTATCCTATCCAAGTCGCCTGTCACTAAGCCGACCACACAGCTTCCCACAATGAGTATGTGTGCATATCCATATGCCTATATACTGGCATGTGTGTAAATCTGTATGTGTTCTAGGGGTATGTGTAGAGACATCCCTGTGGATGAATGTGAGTGGTCCATCCCCCTTCAGGGGAGGGTCCTAGGAGCAGCTAGCTGGTAAGCATCAGATACCAAGTTCTACAGCAACGGCTCTGTTCCACCGACAAACCCAAAGATTGTCGATACTGGAGCCTGTTTGTGGCCTTTAGGGAGGTTTATGAGCAGACATTTAAAGTGATCTTGTCGTAACTGCCTTTATCAGAGAGAGTTGGGCCTTACCAAAGCCCGGCTGCCACCTGGTGAGTCTCCCCATTCTTCATGTCTCGACCTCACACTCCAGGCAAGATTTATAAGCAGTCAGTTTTAAGTCTCTGCTCCTGCTTCTTTCCACAAAAGAACCTCTTCATAGCCTACGGTGTCCTTCATAGCCTACGGTGTCCTTCATAGCCTACGGTGTCCTTCATAGTCTGCGGTGTCCTTCATTGCCTGGCTTTGGTAAAATGCCGTAGCATCCCTCAGCACATCACTACTGTCCCCCAGTCTGTCCCTTGCCTCGTGTCCACTCCTCCCTTCTCTCACATCTCCAGAGCTGGCCTAGTGCTGTCCCGTCCTCTTGCATGCTCGCTCCTGCCACTGAGCTCTTGAGCAAGCTCTCTGCCAGGATGTCCTCAACCTTATCCGAAGCAAGCCATCTCTCCCACTGAGTTGAGGTCAGAAACCACGGTGCCCCGCCTACAGCCACTCTGTCCTCCACACCCCGAAGAGTCAAGCATGTAGGAGATACTCAATACACATGTTTCAACAAGTTAAAACCAAGCAAACATAACAGTTAACAGGGCATGTAATAGAATAGGCAGGTTAAACTGTGAGGTGGCAATCAGAGAGAACGAGGCTGTTGAAGTGGCATTTTGACAGGGTTAGCCTCAGCTACAGAATGGCGCGCACACACACACACACACACACACATGCACACACTTGTGCATGCATACAAACGCGTGTCACAGGTACAGTGAAGCACTTTTCTGCTCACTATCAGGTTAGTGAAGATGGAGGTGACTTCTGACGCCCGGCAAGGACAGTGGAATCACTTTTGCTGTAGAAATAAGGCAATGGCAGTTTTTCCTGAATAAAATTTAGCATTAGTTTGAAATTTTAAATTGACCCATCAAATGCCAAGCAAAGAAGTAAGGTTTCCGTTAGTATACATGCACACGGGGACATGTAAACACAAGAGTGTACATTACAATGTCACTAGCTAATCTCGGGAATAATGCAAATATTCACCTTATAAGCAAATTATGCACAAAACCACTAATTACTTCATAGCTGAGCAAATGATGTTGAGATGAGTTAGTGAATATGGCACAACAATTATAATATTTAATTACATAAAAATCAACTTGATTAAAATTATGTATGTGTGTGTATATCTCTCTCTCTCTGTATGTCCATCGACAGAAAGATGTTTTTATATACATTTAGTCTAAGGAAGGGCTATTGTTCCCACTAGTCTGTATAGTTAAAAAAAAGAAATAGCATTTTAAACACTGAGTTCAGCTGAAGCAGAACATAGTAGGAAGGCAAACTACTTTGTAAAAACAAAATCAACTGATGATTACTCTTAGAGCACAAGCCTTGCAAAAGTCACCGTTTTGGATGAGCTGGGCTTAGGTCACTTCACTTCCAGACAATACGGATGGCCCACAGCTACTACAGTTCGTCAGCTCCTGCAGGTACCGGCTGGGGTTAAGTAGCTGTCTTGACAGCACATGGGCAAGAGCATCCAAGAGTTACCGGCACATCTAAAAACTCCAGAGGGTGGGTGACCTATGGAGGGTGGGAAGCAGTGTCCCCAGGGTGTGGAGGACCTCACAGTTGCTCCTTGGAATGCCAGGACTCTCGTTGCAGACACAGTCACGGTTCTTTAAAAATTACCCTTCCATTTCCGCCTTTCCCTTCTCTCCTCCATGGAGGTCTCAAGAAAGACTGCTGTGGCACGAACCAAATGGATAAACTTTCAGGGATTAGATGGTAGCTGTGCAAGCCAAGGTCATCACATGCTCTTGGGGTCACATGATGGTAGGCAATAAAATGATAAGACTGAAAGTCACAGAGCTTAATGATCCTTTGATATATCTGAATAAAACTGGGAGCTAAATTGTGAGGAGATAGAAATCTAAAGTAGATTCTACAAAAGGGGTGAAAGGGGTGGTAATAAAGAGACAAGACTCTCCTAACACAGGGCTGTAAACGTCTGAACTGGGAGGAGGCAGGCCTCAGGGTTACAGCAGGACCACATACTTCCAGGGCTTAGCAGAGGGAGGGGGGGAATTCGACTGAGCACCTTACATGGTGGAGCTCAGAGCTATCTATGCCTGTGTGAGGCTTGGTACAGGCCAGTGGTATATTCTCAGTTACCCAAGAGGCTGCACACTCAGTCATTTACTATGCTCACCAAAGTGGCACTGATAGTGGCTTTCTGAGCTGAGTGCCAAGTGGAGGGAGCTGTTTGGGTGGTGAGGTTTCAGGGTTCAAAGGCAGGATGTGTGACTGTGCAAAACTATCTTCTAGCTAGGGCTCAATATTATTTTAAAGATTTAAGTTATGTATAGGGGTGTGTGTGTGTGTGTGTGTGTGTGTGTGTGTGTGTGCGTGCCTGTCTGTCTGTCTGTCTGTCTGTCTGTCTGTCTGGGCATGTCAATGCAGGTGCCCACAAAGGCCAGAGGCATCAGATCCCTTGGAGCTAGAGGTACAGACGGTTATAACATGGATGCTGGGAATCAGCCTCAGGCCCTCTGGAAGAACAAGTCTCCTAACTCCAGTCCATTACTAATCATCACCATCATTGCTATTACTATAAACCTAACCTTGCTGCAGATCTGTTGGTGGGGCTGAACTGAAAAACAGATTTAAATGCTTTGGTCCCCCACAAGGGTGGGAGACATACACGGTCCTGACCCCTAAGGGACCTGCTGTTGGGGCATAGCACTTAACTTAATTCTTGAGGCAGCAAGGAGGGAATGTAAGCCTTGATTTCAAGTAAAACACACAAACAAACAAATAACCTCCCCCCCAAACCCAACCACCACCACCACCACCACCACCACCACCACCAAAAACCCCCAAACCATTCATTTTCAGGCAACAGTGAGACTCTCATTCACCCAACTCTCTTCTGGGTAGATATTAATGAGAACTTGGAATACTGAATCTAATGACTGTGTGTCCCTTACATAATTACAATGACCTGTAGTCCCTTCTAAATGCCAAATTAACTGATTAAGATGAATCCTGTTGAAGTTATAAAACCCTAATTTAAATCTCCTGCCCAACAGTACTTGCAGATACTAACTATGTTTAAAGAGAGATTTCACAGAGAGAGTGACTTCAGATTTGCTCTAAGTCTTAACCAAGTCTTTCTGCTTCTGGGTTGTTGTCTCAACACTCAGAAAAACAAAAACAAAACAACCAAGAAAGCCATTCCCCTGGTGTCATCCACCCTCCCCTTGGAAGCCACTGTCCTGGCCTTTCTGGGCTCAGCCTTGAGCCCTGTGGCTGTAGGGCTGCCTGTGGGCCATTAGAGCCACCAGCTCTGAGTGCAGCCACAGATATGTGGCTGTGACCCTTGAAGCCACGGGAAATCAGAGCAGCAGCAGCCTCAGGACCAGGACTTAGTCACTGCTCAGCTTGAAAGCATGTACCACCAGTGCTGAAACCTTCTGATCCATTTTATTTAAGATACTTTAAATACAACTTAGGGCATGGGAAGAGATGGGTGACACTTGCCACCAAGTCTGAAGACCTGAGTTCAATCCCTGGAACCTACATGGTAGAAAGAGGGGACTAACTCTTGCAGATTATACTCTGACCTCCAAATGTGTGTCTAAGCATCCCTGCCCCTCCTAGGAATAACAAAATGTAATCAACTTTAAATCTAGAAAATAACATTATAACATGTCTAGTACAACCATTGATCTTCTCTGGACAGGAAGAAAGACAGC
This sequence comes from Uromys caudimaculatus, assembly GCA_028551405.1. Lineage (NCBI taxonomy): Eukaryota > Metazoa > Chordata > Mammalia > Rodentia > Muridae > Uromys > Uromys caudimaculatus. Next base: position 5,459,452 of record CM052703.1, read on the forward strand.
ATAATTCTGTCAGGCTGTTAACAAGTATATCATGATGCTCACTGTATGACTACTGAACTCACAGGGTAGGTATTCAGAAAACAAAGAAAATCCTTACAGTAACAAATCTCTACACGTACATAGATGCACATAGTTATCCTTCATTCCCATCCGTCCGTCCATCCATCCATCCATCCATCCATCCATCCATCCATCCATCCACCCACCTACCTGCCTGTCAGCTGTCTGTTTACTTATCTAGTATCTGCTCATCTCTACCTGGGTGAAGGAGAAAGTGCTCACTGTCACTGGTAAGCAATGCAATAGAGTTGAAACTCAGTTGTGTGGAACTGAACTTGCTTGCCCAGCTCTTAGGATTAAAAACTTATTTCAGCTCAGAGGCAGTGCATTGCATGGACAGTAAGAATGTCAGGCTGTGTAAATATTGTTTTAAGAGAAAATGAGGCATTATTAGTGAGTGCAAGACTGTTATGTTTAAGAAAGAAAGCCTTTATTTGTTCCCCACACAATCATAACTCAATCAACCAACCAGTAAACCCCCCCCCCCTCGCCACCACTATAATGGGAGTTTTGTGGAAGGCTCCTTGTTTGTACAAAAGCCTGGTGATAGAGTCTTGAAGGGTAATCCCAAAGCTGTTAGGCTGAAATTACAACACGTCTTACCAGCAGATCTGTGTTGTTTAAGACAGCTCTATGTAAGAGGGCCAAGCTGATCGCCACAGGAGATAAGCTGCACACAATCTCGGGGTGATCACTTTAGCAAACATTGCTGTGGCATCTCAATTTTCCAGATTTTCACCTTGTGGAAAAGCAAAGATCTCATAATCACTCTCCTAAGATGCAGCCAAGTCCTCAAGTCTGACAGCTATGGCACGCATCGACCCAAGGAACAGGAAGACCTTAGTTTTTTGAACATGAAATTTAAAAGGAAACTCTAATGCTCACATGCGTAACTGCCTGCCTCAGTTATCACTGAAAGAGAACAGGGTTGATGTCTTATTTTTTGTATTTATACATAAAAGGCAAATTTAATATCATAGATCAACACGTCTGTATTATTTCCAACTTTTTGTTTTTCTTAAAAAAAAAAACCTCATCGCTGGCCATGCTCTAACACACACATACATACACACACACACACACACACACACACACCCCACACATACACACACACAGCACACATACATACTCACATACCTCACACATACATACACACAGCACACAAACACACCACATATACACACACACACCACACACATACATACACACACCACACACATATACACACACACACCACACACATACATACACACACAACACAGACACTACACACATACACACACACACCACACATATACACACATATACACACACACCCCACACATACACACACACAGCACACACACACACAGCACACATACATACACACATACACACACACACACACACACACACACACACACACACACACACACACTCTCTCTCTCTCTCTCTCTCTCTCTCTCTCTCTCTCTCTCGGATTGGGGTAGATCATCGTACCACAAATAGAACCCTGTGTGCTGAGTCTCAACACTGTCTTTAAGTGTTTAGAACAGAACAAGGTAGACTGAACTTGTTCACTCATCCATTTTCTTCTCAAGACTGCCTTTTTTGCCTTTTTCCCCTTCCTTCCTTCCTTCCTTCCTTCCTTCCTTCCTTCCTTCCTTCCTTCCTTCCTTCCTTCCTTCCTTCCTTTCTTCCTTCCTCTTGAGATAAAACACATCTCAGCACAGACTGGCTTAAACCTGCCATGTAGCAAAGTGGCCTTGGACCCTGATCTTCCTGTCATCAGAGTGCTGGGACGGCAGGCATACTCTACTGTCCTCAGTCAGATTCTGTTCCTTCACGCGGGCTTTCATGGATTTTCTCCTATGCCTTCTCTGTGCCCCTCTTTGTCTATGGCTTCTTTGTGCCCTGGGATGAGATGGTTCAAGCTTGGGCCATGTTGTTTTCCGTATCTGAAGCTTCCTGGCCTGGCATGTTTCAGAGGTGCATTTTTGGTTGGTTTTGCTGGATTACAGCATCCTCGGTCACTTGCTAAGTAGTCCAAGAATGCTGAAGTCACTGCTTTCTGATGCAGGAATGCTGGGAGTGGACGGACAGAGAGAGAAGAGACTGAGGAAATGTGTATCATGGGGGTATCATGGCGGTCTAGGACTTGGGATGGGCAAAGACACATGGGAACCTGGGGGTGAGGGTGGGCTGGGAAACACAGAGTTCCTTTGACTCTGCTTCCTGAACCAACCAGGCACAGTTCCTCCACACTTTGAGTGGGTGATACTGTTGACTGGGAGGATGCTCTAAATGCACAGTGCTTATTGTGAGCTTGAGACAGACAGAAACCAAGCCCCTAGGAAGTGTTTGCAACTCAACTGTCTGGTGTATGTTTCTAACCAAACTAGTTTCCAGGCAGTGTCACCAAGCATTGGCTCAGTACTGTCTGTGAACAGATTTAACTTGCTAGGGGAATAAGGAATGGATCTGATGGAGTTTATTAGCAGCTCTCAAAATAACTGGAGCTAATAAGTGAAACCTAAGACCGACTTTTCCATCTGAAGACCTTTGGAGTCCATTTTCACACCAACTTGATCAAACCAGGAATGTGAGTTCAAGTGGCTTCCTTTAGCCCTCAGGGTCCTGGGCTTTGTCCAAATGAGTCTATTCAGGCTTCTCTGGCCTTTTAGTTTATCTTAAGTTGATTTCCAACCAAGGATGCACTTCTACTAATTAGATGCTACCCCTGATGTTTCCTTCTTGTGGCCAGCTAGGGCCAGGAATAGGAAGGCACTAGGCAGAAGACTCATCATGAAGTCTCACTTTTATAAAGCAGACTCTCACTGGTGAGCTGACTGCAGCCCAGATGACAGGCCATGGTGCTGCTCCATGCTCTGGTGTTATGGAGAGAAATGCTGTGTGTGAGCCATAGAATCACTACCGAAGACAGTAGCTGAAAGCGGCACCTTGTTCCACCCTCACAACCACTCTTTGGAAAGTCCTTCTGTTATGGTTCCCATTGAGAGGAAACGGCCTCCATAAGCAAATGCAAGGCCACAGGAGAGTGGCTGGGCAGAGTGTGGGCAATGCCTCTCTGCAGTGCCTGGTTTCGCACCACTGCATGCTCAGCGTCATGGCTGAGGCCAGTGAGCCATCCCGCCACGGTAGTACTGCACTTCTTGTTCTGGGACTGCCTTGAGGTAAACCTATAAAATGCAGATTGCTGGATTCCAGTCTGCAGGTTCTGACTGAGTGAGTCTGGGCCAGGGGCCAGGAGCCTGTCTCTGCAATCGGAAGGCAGGTGGAACCTTTGCGGGTCACTGACCCTACACTTGACATGTATGGTGGAAGAGTGGCAGACATTGCCAGGGTTGATGCGTTAGAAGATCCTGACAGATACTCAGGGAAGGAACAAGCTGGAGGTCTGGAACAGTATACAGGGACATGTTCATAAAGACTGGACCACTTGGTTCACATCCTGCCTCGTCTGTGAGACTTGCACTCTGCTGGTTCCCAGGGAACTACGTAATCTTCAGATTTGTTCAGCTACAATACGGCTAGCCAGTTCTGTTCTGATGTGAACCAGGCAGTTTTTCTTTTGTTTTACAGGTGGATACTGCAGACATGCTAGTTGTAAATAGTTTAGGGATGTAAGGTAAGTGGCTACTCTTGTACATACAGATGCTCAGGGCCACGCTATTTTCACCAGTGAAGACTGTAAGCAGACACGGTACCCAGAAGTAAAAGATTAAACCACACCCTGGCAGCTCAGTGGCACAGCACATGCCCAAGCACATGTGACGATGCCCTAGGCGTCTGCTCTCAATGCCAGAGGATGAAGACTGGTTACCCTGTGCAGACATTCCAAACAATGGTCTGAAGCATATTGAACGGTATGGAAAGTGGCCATGTCATAGGGAACAGGTAAGCAAGAATTCTATTTATATAGTTTTGCAAAAAATTAAAAATAAAAAACTAAAAAAAAAACAAAACCCAAAAGATTAGAATAACATAATCTAAATATGGGAGTGGGTATTTGGGGATGGAGCAGATCACATGGCTTTTCTTTCTTCCTTCCTTCCTTTCTTCCTTCCTTCCTTCCTTCCTTCCTTCCTTCCTTCCTTCCTTCCTTCCTTTCTTTCTTTCTTCCTATTCTTTCGTATGTGACTAATTTTTAGCAAGAAACACAATTTTCATATTAAAAAAAAATCCCAAGGGGGAAGAAACATCACAGGCAGAAAGCCAGAGCAAAATGGAAAGCCACAGGGAGACAATGCTTTTCCTCCATGAGCAGGCTGGAAATTGAGTGCACTATGCTGAACTTTCCCCTCCCTGAGCCCATGGTGGACCTTGACCTCCCTGGAGAGTACTCAGCATGGAACAAGCCTGCATCAGTGAACGCAGGCCTGCCCAGTGTCTCCTTGCTAGATGGTTTCAGTGGAAACTGTGTCCTCAGGGTCACCCTCGGACTCACGCATATACTTAGGATATCTTTTAGTAAACATTTATGGGGCTAGGAAGGTGGCTCAGGCTGTGAAGGGCTTGCTGGCCTATGCACCTGAGTTTGGATTCTCAAGACCCAGATAAAGAGCCAGGCATGGAGGCACAGTAATCCCGCACTGTGTGGTCAGAGGCAGAAGGATCCTTGGGCTTGTTGGCCAGCTAGTCTTTCTGATTTGTGAGCTCCAGGTTCAGCGACAGAACCTGTCTCCAAAATCAAGGTGGAGAGACATAGAGGAAGGCACCCCATATTGACTGGCCTCCACAGGTCCATTTTCTCTCTCTCTCTCTCTCTCTCTCTCTCTCTCTCTCTCACACACACACACACACACACACACACACACACCCCATTTGCTCAAACGAGAATTAATGAACATCTAGGTTCTACCTCCTCAACTAAACTAGTGCTGTGGAGCAGGGTGGATTCATGGCACATGTAGGATTTCAGACTTTCCTTGGACACCAGTGTTGAGCTATCTGAGGTGTTCTGTAAAGGTCTACTTCTCTCATGAGGACCCCATCAAAAGGAAGTGCGCCCATAGAGTGGAGCTAGACTCCGGATGCTTCTCCCTAGAGTTCGTGCATGTCTCTCTTCTTTATCAGAGTCAGCATGCCTAACTGTAAATGCCGTGTGGAACTCTGGCTGATTTTGTTTGCTGAGAGAAGCAGCTAAGTTATCCTTGGATCCTTACCTGCAGAGGCCGTCACGCTGTGACACACTGCCCCACCCCACCTCTTTTGGAGAAAGATTGATAAGCATAATGATGATGTTTTAATGAGCTTAATTGCACAGTCCTTACCTTCTTGCCGAGCTCCTTCAGCATTCGGCAGTTTACCTGTAATAACCCCCCCCCCCCCCCCCCGGGCCAGGGAGTGTAATGATTGTGGTAACCCCCTGCTCAGCTATTTTCCCTCCCCTCCCCTCCCTCTCTCCTTTTCTATCCGTTCTTTCCCTTTCTGGGAATTACTCTAAATGGGTATCTTTGAAAGGAGGGTGGCAGGCTGCTTTTGGTACAGTACTTAACCAAGAACCCTTTCATCAAAGAGGCCCTTGTGAGCATGCTCTGGACGCCAGCCAATCAGATCATCCCTCTGTCTGTCTCTGAAGAAACTCAGGCCCTGGTATGCAAGGCAAGCTGGTCTGCAGACAGGCTGACTGCTCTCCCAGTCCAACCTGTCTTAGCTGACTGAAAAAGGGCTGAAGGGAAATTACCTGTTTGGCTCCAGACGGAATTAGCATTTTTTTAAACACACACACACACACACACACACACACACACACACACACACACACACGGATGTTTATTATTTTTTGTTTAAAAGCGTTTGCCTATCTAATATAGTCATTAATGTTATCTGGTCAGTACTTGAAACATTTTGAAATATGTGCAAATGCAATAAGGCTTCAGGGCCTGGAGGCAAAATAAGATGAATTTTCTAATTAAATGACAGAAAACGGTTTGGGAGTAACGGATGGCCGTTCTGTAATTCAGTTATGGGCGCTGCCCCGTGCAGGGACGTTTGCTCCATGTGCAGGCCTGGTGGGCTGGAAGGACCAGTTCTAAAGACTTGTGGGCTTCCCTAGCCTCCTCCCCACAGACCTGAGTCAAGTCCTGAAGGTAGACAGCGTGGCCCTGGCCTTGGTGGACAGTGACTTCTCCTCAAGACAAGTTGGCTCATCTTCTAGCAAATTCTGGAAACTTCTTGGGAGTCCTAGCCCCTAGATTGTATGAACACATTGTTTTTAAGCATTTCTAGTGAAAGGTCGTGTTGAGAACGGTATTGGATCGCCTCCACTTGGGAAAACTGTGACGGACTTCCTCTTTCCTAAAGCCACCAGCCCTAACCCACTGTCCCCATCTTGTGCAGCCAGCCCCCACTGCACACCGTGGTGGCTCCTGAATGCCCAGAGCCAAGGTGGCTGTTGGGTGCCTGGGACAGAGATGTGGCAGTGGTTGAAGGGAGTGGTGTGGGCACTCGAGACACCCCCTCGCTGCCTCTAGTTTCGGGGATGACTTTGGATATGTGGGGAACAACAGCAGCTTGATGTCAGAGACACTTTAACAGCAGTGCAACATGCAGCTCACGGAATTACTTATGGCACACTTTGTTTCCAATATGCTCTTTGGAATCCTCTAAAAATTTCCAAAATGCCATTTTACTTTTGTAGATAAACAATATGTTACTATGAAACATGCCTTTCTGAAACTAGTCATGGTGGCTTATGCCTATGACCCAGCACTCAGGAGGCAGAGGCAGGAAGATTGCCGTAACTTCAAGCCCAGTCTGGTCTAGCATGCTTTAGGCCAGTGAGGGCTATCACATACTTAGACCCTATCTAAAGGGGAAGGAAAAAGGAACCACTGTGGAGGAACTGAACAGGCACATTCTAGAAGTACACAGACAATTGAGGGACAACAGGCAGGCAACAGTAACAGTAGAAAGGGGCCAGATGGAAAGAGGAGTGTTTTAATGAGCAGGGGGCCTGAGATTCACAGCTGGCGTGGGCTACATTCCTGGAGTGGTAAATCAAGTAATAACAAAACTATAACTATACTTTACATAGGAGATTTCCTGACTTCCCAAGAGGCCAAAAGGCCCCTCTCCGCTTGTTTGTTTCTCCCGAGAAATGTCTGTTGTTCTGGGCTCAACATTTTCCCAATGTGTCCTTGTTAATGCAGAAGCTCCAAGTCTCAAACAGAATGCCAACCTGATTGCTTTTAGTAATCCTGCTGACATGGTCCTGTGGACTCAGGGGCCATGTCCAGTTGTATGAAGACATGTGTGCTAGGTCTTTCCTGCCTCCGAGATACGACCTGTGCTGTTAGACTTTTTGTGGCTTTAGACTTGACGCTGGAATGGATACTTGAAAGTCTCTGATGGTTTGCTTTGCTCTGACCTCAAGGGTTCCTTCCTGGGAGAGGTTTCTTTCTTTTTTTTATAGCCCTACAAAGTCATGGATGTAGCCTGCAATTGAGGCTTTCCCATCTGTGGAGAGAAAGAAATAAAATATTCTTCTCATATAAATATATTCAAAGTGAACAAGCTTCTTCTTGTCCTTGCTACCTCCACTGGGTAGGCGGAACACAAACCTAAGTGTGGGGTCTACTTGCCTTTGCATGGTCTCTTCTCCCAGACTTGGAGAAAATAGCTAATTTTCATCACCAAATTGATTTGTGAATGGCTGCTGGAAAAATGATGAGGGAAATTCTTATCGAAAACTGCAGAATATGCTATCAAACACGTATTAGATTACAGATAGTATTGGTTTTGTCGCAAGAGTAAAGATTTATCCTTACTATTTTGTCATTGTTCTGAGACAGATCTGTGTTACCCAGGCTTGTCTGGGTGTTCATCACCCCGCCGGTGCCTCTCAAGCAGCTGGGTTACAGGTATGGGGACCACCACCCCTGGCTGGGACACTCATTTTCTGACATACACTTACAGTACACCCATCTGTGAGCAGCAGCTTTGGGGGGGGGGGGATCTCATAAAACACTGAAACAAAACAAAATCTAAACTCTGTCCCTTTACAGACTTGCAAACAGTGATGTGGGTGACGGCTGTTCCTTCTGGTGGCAGATAGTGGGCACTGTTATTATAATAGTCAAAATAGACAGGTTTCTTGGCTAGTTCTTTCAGATATTAAAACATAGCAAAGGAAATATTTTTCAAATAACTTGTTAGACAGTTGATAATTTACTGCATATGCACTCTATGTCTGCATGTCACAGACAGAGTGTCTTAGTCAGGGTTTCTATTCCTGCACAAACATCATGACCAAGATACAAGTTGGGGAGGAAAGGGTTTATTCAGCTTACACTTCCAAATACTGTTTATCACCAAAGGAAATCAGGACTGGAACTCAAGCAGGTCAGGAAGCAGGAACTGATGCAGAGGCCATGGAGGGATGTTTCTTACTGGCTTGCTTGCTCTGACTTGCTCAGCTGGCTTTCTTATAGAGCCCAAGACTACCAGCCCACAGATGGCAGATGGTACCATCCCCAAGGGGTTCTTCCCCCCCTTGATCACTAACTGAGAAAATGCCTTCCAGCTGGATCTCATGGAGGCATTTTCTCAACTGAAGCTCCTTTCTCTGTGATAATTCCAGCTTGTATCAAGTTGACACACAAAACCAGCCAGTACAATTGACCCCTTGTCAACTTGACACACAAACACATCACCATTAAGCCTTGACCCTTACTTTCTTATTCATCCCCAAGGTCTAAATAACTTTAAAAGTCCCACAGTCTTGCATGTTAAAAGTTCAATCCCTTTAAAATATCCATTATCTTTTAAAATTCAAGGTCTTTTAAAAATTCAAAGTCTCTTATCTGTGGGCGCCACTAAAATACCTTCTTCCTTCAGGAGGGAAAATATATCAGGGCACAGTCACAATCAAAAGCAAAATCAGACTCCAACCATCCAATGTCTGGGATCCACTCATGATCTTCTGGATTCCTCCAAGGGCTTGAGTCACTTCTCCAGCCCTGCCCTTTGTAGAGGACACCTTGTCTTCTAGGCTCCAGATGCCTGTACTCCAATGCTGCTGCTGTTCTTGGTGGCCATCTCATGGTACTGGCATCTCCAAAACACTGCTGTCTTCCGCTGTAACTAGGCTTTACCAACAGCCTCTCATAGGCTCTCTTTATGGTGCCAAGCCTCAACTCCTTTGCATGACCCCTTCAGTCCTGGGGCATCAATTGCAACTGAGGCTACACCTTCACCAATGGCCTTCCGCTGCCTCTCACAGTGCTGAGCCTCAGCTGCTCTTCATGACCCCTTCATGCCTTCAAAACCAGTACCACCTGGGTGACTCTCACACATTACCAAGTCTAGCCACAGCACAAGGTACAACCTTGGCTATCTCTGGAATGCAGCCTCTGTGCTCTCAGAAAACACTTCTCAGAAGATTTCACCTCAATGATGCTGGTCTCTTCCCAATCACTGACAATTTCCCAGCTCCAGCTAACCAGCATCAATAGTCACAGTAATGCAATGATTTTGCTTTAGTAGTTCTGGTATCTTGTTAATCACAGCTGATTCTTGAGCCCCAGCTAACTAAAACCACAGAATCTTTACAATCAAAATAGCAACATCCCTGATAAGAGTCTTTAATCTTCCCTCTGAAATTTCACAAGCCAGGCTTCCATCTTCTGCACTGTTCTCAACATTATCTTCCAAGCTCCTACACAACATCCCACAGAGCTCTTAACACCGAATGGCTCTTCTAGTCCAAAGTTCCAAAGTCCTTCCACAGTCCTCCCCAAAACATAGTCAGGTTGTCACAGGAATACCCCACTATGCTGGTACCA
>CM052703.1:5469399-5553145 GCA_028551405.1 Uromys caudimaculatus
AAGGGTTTATTCAGCTTACACTTCCACGTTGCTGTTCATCATCAAAGGAAGTCAGGACTGGAACTCAAGTAGGTCAGGAAGCAGAAGCTGATGCAGAGGCCGTGGAGGGATGTTTCTTACTGGCTTGCTCAGCCTGCTTTCTTATAGACCCCAAGACTACCAGCCCACAGATGGTACCACTCACAAGGCCCCCCCCATCCCCCCACCCTGATCACTAATTGAGAAAATGCCTTACACCTGGATCTCATCAAGGCATTTTTCTCAACTGAAGCTCCTTTCTCTGTGATAACTCCAGCATGTGTCAAGTTGACACAAAACCAGCCAGTACAGAGAGTGACCATGGGTTTTATGTGAAGTATACATACAGATCAGGTCATGTCTAACTTGATTGAAAAATATGTTTTCAGAATGTATAACCTATAGACATCTCTATCATAATGGATAATTAGAAAAAACAGTTTAATGCGAATGAACTGAAGGCTCTAAAGGGCTGAGTTGAACTCCCAAAGTGAGGGAGCCAAGCTGTACATCCGGATGCAACTGGTACTAAGGAAGGAAAGGGTGACATGGAGGGGGTTGGTCTGCTCCAGCGTTTCTGCCACTCCTTAACCATCACAAAGATTAGGAAGTTCTAGAGGCCCAGAAATGCAGTGGTGAGATCCATGGGGTCTCCCCTCAGCAGCTGTGGCTGGTGAATGTCGTGTCAGACAAAGGAGGATGAGGAGGGTGTGCTCAGAGCTGGGCTGGACTCTGAGGTTGCTCTGTGACTCTTTTCTATGGGGATCCCTACAGCACAGTGGGAGGGAACTCTTGCCTGCACGTTCCTGGGGCCTCTCCATATCTCTGTCAGTTTATAGTTCCTGGTTACGTATGTGTAGTGATGGTGACACTCTGACTGGTTGTTCTTGATTTAAGAAGAGACACTGGCCTTCTCTGAGTTCTGAGTTTTTAAAAAACTACTGTTACAGAGATAGACTTGAACATTTGTAACCGCTCTGGGGTAACTGACTGGATAAGTCCAGGTAAGTTGGAGCCACTGGAGAATGTGTCCAACTTCAGTCTAGTCCACTCCCATGGGAACTTTCCCGAGCAAAGGGGCTGCCAAGTGTAGGATATAAGTCTCTCCAAATGATTACAGATGCAAAAAACATGGAGGTCAATGCCATTCCCTTCTGGGGACATGGTATGAAACCTATGCTTGTCAGTGGCTTGCTTTTACCATATTTTATAGTGCACAGTCTCTACTGTCCACAAAGAGCGTCAGACTCCTGCTACTTTTCTTGGTTCTGTACAGAGATGGGCAGTGTCCATGATTTTATTGGTCCTATGTAAAACGGTGACTACAGTTCTCAAGAAACTACCAACTCTAGAAGAAACAAGATACTTCACGTAGTGTCTCAAAGGGTGCTTGCTGGGTAGTTTGCTGTGCTACATGGTTGTTCCTCCTTATCTATTGAGGGTTACATGTCAATAAACAAGACAAGGACTCCAACTGCCTTGTAAGTGATTTAGAAGAACATGTCCTGCAGACCTGTGGAACGATGAGATTTCTGTGTGTCTGCAAGGACGTCACCGCAGGCACAGGACTGACTGACCTGTGCTATCGGTCTTCATTGCCACACAGCAGCGTCTATCTTCCCTCCCTTAACATTCTTTTTAATATTCTCTCAAGGTGTACGCCTTCCTGCCACATAAAAACCTTGCCTAATGCTATTAAAATGGCAAGGCTTTGCCCAACAATTGCAATCATACCATTAAGTGTAATTAATGGAATGAGTAAGCTGCGGCTTCCCTAGTTCAGCCTTGGTGGATCTGAGGCTGAGCATCTACAAGTATCCCATGCATTCCAACGGGAGGGATATGTGCTGGTGGTTTCTAAAACCACAGTCTATGGACAAAAGGCTTCTGGGAAACCATTCTGTACCACGGGTCAGACTTTCTTCTGGTGGAGCAGTTGAGCAGAACACCTAGGGTCAGTCCAGGGAGGCAGCGACAGACAGAAGGAAGTGGCTGTTGGGCTGCAAAGAGGTCTGAAGAGCTACACCCCTCGGCAGCTCACTGGCCTGCAGCTTGCCTTCGTCTTCAAGTGTGGGCTATGTTGCTAAAGTTTCTTTTTCCTTCCCAAGCTGTCTTTGGTGGACATCATGAACAGCTTCAACTAGAGACCATTCTTTTGAGATCAGAGTGATACTTCCCATGTCCCACATAGAGTAAAAAGAGATTCCCCTGCAGAGGTGCTTGGTAGGACTAGTTCTGTACCTGCTTGGGACTGGGCCCCTCTCACTGGGGAAAATTTGTTTTTTCAATTTGCCTTCCTGAGACACTAAACAGAAATGCAGATGAAGGAGCTTTGTTTGGCTTAGCTGGGATTTCTAAAAAGCTTGGACTAGATACTTGGACAAGACAGGCCATGTACAGTTTGGTTCAGTCAAAGCCCTTTACTTCTTGCTGTGTGACATCTGGCTAGCCTTGTCCCTGCATGTTCCTATGTCCCTCTACTTCTGCAGGCATCTGGCTTGTCATCTAGAAACAAAGGTACCCTCTGTAGGATCTTTTCATAGTTAATTATTAGTCTCTGCCATTCCTATTAGCCGATAGCAGGGAATTATGAGCACCTACTGTGTGCCTGACAATAGTAGATGTGGGGTCTCAGCAATGGCTGAGGCCACCCTCTGCCTCTAGAAGCTTATTTTCTGTCTACACTCAAGCACATCTGTGTTCCAGCTGAAGAAATACAATCCACATTCTCAGCAAATCCTTCTTGAGCTCCTCAATGGAAGGTGTCCACGGCACTAACTCTTCCTCAAGTAACAAACATTTTCTACCAAACTCCAGCTAAAGCGCTGACATTAACATACAGGACCACACAACCTCCAACATCATATTTACAATTTTCCTCAGACAATGGGGGGAAAGCCAAGCATCCAGGAGGTAACAGCAAAGAAGAGAACAGGAGAGAAGACGTGTTTACGTATTTACAAACCTACCCTTAGAGAGGGGAAAGCCAACTGGGAAACTTTCCTTCTCTTCTTGGATGTGTATGTAAGCAAAGCCACGTCCACATGTGTCTATGGAACCCTCACTATCTCAAAGACAACAAGGAGCTGAAGGCCACTGCTCCATGCAACAGCAGTGCTCACCCTTCCTCCCTTTGCACAACATCTAATTACAGGGATGCTGATCAAATTATGCATTCCTAAGCACAAATTAAGGCCATTCTACAGGAGCCTTCATGTGCACACTTGGTTAGACCTCATTAACAACCAAACAACTATGGATGACTTGGCCGGGTCTTGGGGGTAATCACATGTAGTGTTTCCTAAGCTGGGATTCTCTTGAACCTTGGGTTGGGGCTGATAAAGAATCTTTGGTGAAGGGAGTGTTCCCCTTAGTTTCTCCCCAGCCATGCTGTAAAGTGGAACTCTCATCGCTAACTTGGGCTGTTGCTCAAGGTATGCATTTAAAAGTCAGTCTTTTCCTTCTAAGCAGAAGCACCAGAAGCAGTTCCAGAGTGGAGGCTGAGCTGCTTGTGGAAGGAGGGCGAGTGTGTTAGCGATGTGGTTGGTACCTTCTCTCCATGCCCCCCCCCCCCCAAAGGAACCACTAGCTGGAAACCAAGTGGTTTTGCTCCTGTTTGTATGGTTTTACTGCACACTTATGAATCTAAAAATGTGCCACACCCTACAGGCACAATGCTGAATGATCTTCAATCAGTGGGCAGCTTTAGGATGTACCTATTTATTTTGACTGGTATACAGTATTCTAGTAGGTGAATCTTTCTTTGCAACTGGTGAATATTTACTTCTGAATTCTTATTTTCCCAGTGTTGTTGAGAATGTCCTGGTGTCCAGCCTCTTGTCAGTACCTCACAGGGGTTTTCTTGAAGTGTGCAGACCACATTACGGCTGGAGCTTATTGGTACCCAGGTCCCTCACTTCCTAATGTATTATTATTTGCTCAAAATCGTCTTTGGGGAGCATGCCTGTGAGTCAGGCTTTGTGCGGTCTCTACCACCTGGTTCCTTATATGTCTTCTCCCTTGACTACGTTCTCAGTCCTGAGCTACAGATGCACCCACAGAGTGAAGCAGAGACAACACAAACCCTTTGGTGAGCTGTCCAGGCACACAGGGTCCTCCAGCTTACGTCTGTCTCCATGGCTTCCACACCATCCTGCCAAGGACTAAGCAGTGTTCAGTGTATGTAGCTGGACTCAGGTGGTGCCTGGTGATGGCTCCACTTATAATCCTTCTGATGAGACAATGGTAAGAAGAGATACACTCTCAGCAGAAACCAACTGTAACTGTAGAATCTGGTCTTCTCTCAGCAGTACGCTGAGTCAGCACTGTGTATTGCGAGGGGAAACTACCAACTCACTGTGCGGCATGCCCTAAGGCTGGAGGCCTCCTAGATCGACTGGGTGTATTAAGTACATTTTGATTTGTGAGATTTTCACTTTACAAAGGGCCTCAGTTGAGGGGCATTTACACCGTGGAATGTGGTGTGCGCGTTTTGGCATGGCCTGCTTCATCTTCAACTTCTCCTTTCAACGCAGCTTTTCTGAGTCATGTGACTACAAAGCAAAGTGTGTCAGTGAGAAGCTGTGGAGGTGGCAGCACCTGGTGTCCCTTGTGATGAATCTGTGGACAGGCTTGTGGACCTCTGCCTGTGTGTCTGCGTAAGAGCTGCTTGCTTGCTTCTTACTCATCTTAGAACTGGAACAGAAGTGCCACACTGTTCTTGGGCCATCAATTAGTAGTATTTAGTTTAAAAAATAAAGCCAGCCAGACTTACACCATCAGAAAATGAGTCAACTTTGGCTATTTTATGCAAGTCAAGACTGGTCTTAGTAGTAATCAGGTCACATGCAAGTTGAACGAGTTAACTCTAACTCTAAGGCTAGGGATATATTTAAAGTGCATAAGATAAAAGCATTTCCTAAAATATATCCTACTGCAGAGATGGACTGATATGAACAGTTCAGCTTTTCCAACCCTCCCTAAGTACGTTTACTTCATCGAGGTGCCTCGAAGTGGAGGCCAGAAGTAGCAGGCGTCCTTTGTGGGTGATGTCCCTGTGCACCATCACCCAGGTCACTTGTTCTCAGGACAAGAAACAGCTTGGTGAGCAGTGAGAGATCTCCCTGCGTCTCTGCTGTGGACCGTGAGTCTGAAGAAATCCAAGTTGGCTCAGGGAACACGCACACACAAACCAGAGCTCCTATGAGTGAGTGAGTCACCCACTGTACAAATGAAACAGAATTGATGTAAAGAGCTTTTATTGCCCTCCACTGAGAAACTAACCACCTGAGACAAAAGGGCTCAGCCTCTCTGGCAGTCAGTCTTCTCCAAGCAATGTTCTCATGCAACCCTGAAGGGAATTACTGGATGACTAAGCTACACAGTGCATGTGGATGGCCATGGGAAGAACCTGTGTGGGTGATGTTGCCCAAGGCGGACATGTCAGCTGTCTACAGAGGAAGGGTGCCTTGGAAGGGATCCTAGTATAGAGCCTACCACAGTCAGCCTGGTGGCCTTCGGTAAGTCCCTTCTTCTCCTTTAGCCTCAGTTTCTCAACATATGAAAGGAGGAATAGAGGCATATTATTCTCTTGAGGTCCCCATTTCATTGTCTTGTCCTATCGCACCCTCTACATATGAAGGTATTGTCCAGGGAAACTGTGGTCTGGGTCCTGGAGAGTCACTGTGTCTGCTGTTGGCTCGTGTGTGTCTGCTTTTCCTGGGTAATTTTCAAAAGCAGCCTGGTGAAACCGTTAGGTGTCAATGGACAACATACAGGGAACCCTGTGTGTAACTGTATAGGTGGCAGTGCCTGAGCTCAGCTACTCTGCAGGAACCTGAGTTCTCATGTACTCTTTTTTGAAGCACTTCCTTTCAGCTAACCCAGGCCTCTAAGGAGGAACAAAGAACAATCAAGCCCAACCCAAGGCTGCCATTACCAGTATTTATTTTGATCCCTGACTAATAGTCGTAAGTTTTATTCTAGGTATCGATAGAGAAAAGGGAAACCAGGCAACTATAGCTAGCAAAGCTTTTGTGGTAAATGACAAAGCAGTGGTGCTTCACACACAATGCGGAGGACCATCTGAGTGTTTCTGAGCATTCTCCTTTTAGGGGAACTTTGGAGACAGGGGGCATCCCCAGGAAGGAGGCTGGAGGAGGATACTAACGAACTTCTCTGTATTACTGCACCAAGTGCAAACTCTCTGTCTTGATTCAAGCCTGGACTCAGCCCTTGGTGGCTTTGTGGGCAAGCAGCGAAAATGACTATGAAAGTCTCCGAGTCTTACCGTCTTCAAATATAAAATGTAATAGCACCATAGGGGTCATGTGGGGGTCCAAAGAGATACGCAGTGTAAACACAGTTGGCACAGGGACTCAGCCCTGCTAAGAATGGACTACTGTGATTAGTGCGTCTTTATCATGCAGCCTTCCATCTCAGGCCTATGAGAAAGTGACCTGTTGGTTTCTTTAGTAGGAAAGTCAAGCACGGAAGAGGTCAGAGCCATCACTCATGATAGCAGTGATCGCTGACTTTTCTTTTTCCCCAGGACACTTTTCTATTATAAAATGAGAAGCGAAGTCACACTTGCTCGGTAAACTTTGGCGGGGAGGTGCTCTCATGACCCTGTGAGGGTTGGGCTTATCAGCTCACACTCTGTACCGTGAAAAACTCCTTTCCTATCATGGCTCTGCCACTTCCCTTATCCTGTCTTTCTTGGGGAACAAGGGGGCTTGCGAGATGCTTCGCCTCCTGTTTGGTAAACACACTTGTTCTGAGTGAGACAGTTCCGCCCGTGTGTACAGCAGGGGCTTACAGACATGGAGGGCTTACAGACAGAAAGCCATTCTTCTGCAGGTGCCAATGCACGGAAAGTAGAACCTGGCTGGCCGTCTCCATCTTGTTAGGAGTGCCCTACCATCTCCAAACCATGGCTCTTAGCCATTCTAGAATAAAGCTAGGAGGTCTTCCCTGTATTTGCTGGTTGCTAGGGACAGAGGCCTATTCCCAACTGTGGGACCCCTCCCCCCCATCCTATCTTTTCCACCACCTCTGGTGGGTGGCGGGCTAGAAGGGAGGTTAAAGTGTTTAAGAACCATCATTAGAAGTAGGATTTGAAAAAATTACAGTTACACTCTGGCACTATGTTCATTTGCTTATGTATTTTTGTAAGCCTTGTGAAAATAAGATCCATCAGCTGCAAAGCATTATTAGGTTGACTGCCCCTGTTGCCCCCACCCCCCATGAGGGCTCTACTTTGTGTTGTTAGGATTGGTGTGGCTGTGGTCTTTCTGGGAACCCAGTTAAGGGGAAATGGAGTTAGGGTAGTCAGCTTTGGATACAGTGGGATACTGGTATGCATAGCTTTGGATAAAACACTGCTAGCCATCTTGGGCTGGAAACGGTCAGCTACTGTGATGTGGGCACAGCTGGAGACCAGGCACTGCACCTATGTGGGGAGAGCAGGAAAAGCAAATGTTTGAAGCAGACATAAAGAGGTCTTCGAATAGCGATGGAGAGGAAGTCCAAGAGGTTTCACTTGATAGCAAAATCATAGCAGTTCCCACTTGACAGTTTCAGTTATCTCAGTCTGAAAGCATTAGATGGAAGATTCCAGAAATAATCTGTGAGCTTTAAATACTATGATAGTGTAGTGTTGTAACTGTCTGTTTAATACTATGATAGTATAATGTTGTAACTGTCTGTTTAATACTCTGATAATGTAATATTCTAACTGTTTTTTATCATGCTGCTTACCTACTGTGCCTGGTTTATAAATTAAGCTTTTATCATAGGATCATAGAAAAAAAGCAGAGAGCACACAGGGTTTGGTTCCTCTGGGATCTTGGGCCACAGTCCCTGATGGACTCGGGAGATTCTTGTATTATCTGGGAGTGCTGTGTGAGAGAAGTTGTGGAAACGCCCAGGTGTGTGCACGCCAGAGGAGTATTACCCTTGACTGTTCACAAATAGTTATGTGAAAACAATAGCCAAAACTATTTAGTTAAAACAGAGGAAAAACAATAGTATGTATCTAGCAGTTAGTTAATTAAACCATGCAGCTTTCTGGACGTCCTGGTGGTTGTGACATCCATCTCTTCACAGTACTTTATACCTTGAACTAAATAAACATTAAGTTCTACAACTGAGTTTGAACTTAACCTTTTTTCCAGAGGGGATCCCAAGTTTTCTAGTGTCATGTCCACAGAACTCAGATCTGTCCCTGGAAAGCTCAGGTTTCTTCAGGGATAAGTGAGACCACTTATGTTTATGCAGAGAACACGCAAAGTGCCGTGTGACGCCCCCTTGTTGCTGGGTTACAGGAAGATTCCTGTAGGGGATGGGGCTAGTGTACAGGTGTGATCACATTGGAAGTACAGCCACACAGATGTGTGCTGGCTTTGAAAGGTACAGTGGGCAGGAGCACAGGATAGGCATGAGGCAGAGGCAGGAGCAGGAAGTGGGACAAGGAGGGTGGTGGGGCTGGAAGAACAGGGATGAATACAGGAACCCTGGGCTCCTCCCCCTCTCCAGAGGGCTGCTGCTCAAACAACTGGAACTGTGAACTTGGGAGGGCACCCTTCCTAAACTCCTTCCCTCCATTCTTTTTTCCTTTTTTGTTTTTTTTCTTAGCCAAGGCTGGCCTAGAACATATTACATAGCCCAGGCTAGCCTTGAAGAGCTGGGATGACAGGTGTGAGCAGCCACACTCAACTGATGAGCTTCTGGGAGTCTCAGAAAGTTTTCAGTCTGAAAGTTTTACTTCTGAAATAGTTCAGTTTAAGAAGGCCCTCATAAAGAAGAAAACTGAGAGGAGCAGAAACTTCCCTGATTATCCCACAGGGGCAGGAAGTTCATACAACCTGAGTTTCTCATATGTAGTTTAAATTCAAACCTACTCCCAGGCCAGGGGTGGGCATGGAGCGCTCACTTCACCTGCACACATCTAGGGGCACTGGTGAGCCCAGAAAGAAGGGAAGGGAGAGGAGGACGATGTCACTGATGGATGGTTCCGACTACAGGAGGAGCCCCATGGCAGGAGGCTGGGCTCCTGCCCTCCCCCAAGTCCAGAGCCAGTCAGCGAGTGAAAGGCTACAGACCCAAGGGAACTAATGAAATCAAGAGAAATGATTACTGCCTGACTCATAGCTGGAGAGCAGTAAACATCTCAGGCAGGTGAGATTCATCTTATGTGAGAGCAGTGAGTGTGGATGTTTTCTGAAGGTTCTGCACAGTGTTTCGGGCATCACCACTGACTCTGGTGCTGAGGTGCACAGTGAGCCTGAGCCCTGACTATGAGCTGCTTTCCCAGAGAGCTCAGGGCTTGTCATGCCGTAGACCTGAAGAGTATAAACGGTATTATCTTTGTACATACACATAAAACCCAATTCATTTTCCAATTGGTTAACTCATTCAGGAAGAGACACACGAAGATAGATCCCAGCTAAAATCAACAGTGTTAGCAAATCTCTTTTTGCTTATCAAATCAGGATATATCAGGCTTGGAAAAGGTGCTCAGCAGATAAATCTACAAATAGACAGCTGTTTTCTGAAATAGCAGATAAATAGTTTATTACCCGAGGCTGCATTTCCTGCTCATTTATAATGGAGTGTTGTAACTCCTCCTTAGTTACACACAAGCAGCATGACTCTAAAACAAAATACCTCCAGTGACATTCTCTAGACTACCTAAGGGTATACTATCTTCCTGGAAAATGCTCACAGCACAGAAACACTCCCTGGAAATTTTTCCCCATCTTACTTTGGAAGAAAAATGAAAAGCTGTTTTGTGTGTGCATGTGTGTGTGCCTGCTTGTGCGTGCGTGTGTACATGTGCACGTGTGCATGCATGTGTACGTGTGCATGTCTGCTGAAATGGACTGACATCCTAAAAAGGAGGGCTGCAGGAAGCACTGGAGCTAATCCTCCTTGTCATTTGCTGTAAACCATTTAGCAGCCGCATTCCTGGAACAGCTCGGGCTGTTTACAGAATACATTTCCAATACACCGTATAGGAGGAGGAAACACTGTTGTGGGGTTTGCTGTCCCTAGTGAATCCAGCCGCCTCAACCCCTTCCGTGACTCCCATAATCTGACCTGGCTGCCAGGGTTAGGCAACCAGGGTTGCATATCAGGCTGTTTACTCAACACATGCCACATCTAAAATAGAGATTGCTTTGGCTTAAAAAGCAAGCCATTTATAAATGTGCATTTATAAGGGCAAAGGTCAAGGCAACTGTGCAAACCACTTGTCAACATATTTAGAGGAAATTGTGTAATCAACTTAACATACCAGTTAGCCTTTACCTGTGAGGTCAAGCTCGGAGACCCTGTGTGTCACCACAGCCAGCCAATTAATCACTCTGCAGGAAATTCCACGTTTTTCTTTAGATTAAGCTATAGGAAGTAGAGTGTGGACTGAAACTGGAGAGGATTTCCTATCTGTCTTTGTTTCCTGTGACTGGCCTGATGCTTCGCTATTTATTTTTTTTTAAACTTGCCTGATACAGAATTCAAGACAGGCTGAAAATGATCTATTTGGATACGCACTGCTGATGGGCGTGTTACCACACAAAGGTAACTGAGGCTATTGATGGCTCGGTGCCCGATCACTGCTGTAGATTCCAACAAGACAGACAAGTATTGACACTGTCAGACGACAGACCGTTCCAGAGAAGGGAGGAAGGAGAAGAGATAAGTTGCTAAACCTAAAACCATTTCCAATTCTCTTTCACGCCTCCACAAGGTTCAGTTTTATGTGACTTTAGAAGACATTCCTGGTTTAGGTTTAATCTAAAAAATTTTTTTTCTTTCCAATACATTTTTTTTTTTTTGCTTGAAAATGTCTTCATTTTGCTTTTGTTTTTCCACAGTATTATTGAGGTATCATTTATATAGCATGTAATCCATCCACTTACGGTTTAAAATTCAAAAGGCTTAAGTGTATCTGCTCAGTTCTATAAAGCAGCATCACGGCCTATTTTAGAATACTCTCATCACTCCAGAAAGAAACCCCAAGGGCTGAGGTGCCCCTTCCCACGGGCGAGGCTTGGGTTTGGTTCCCAGAAACGCCACGGAGAAGAAACACATGTCTACCTTCTGTCCTGAAGCACTTTGCTGCAGGTGGCCAGTAAGCTGCTGTCTCTGTAGATCTGCCTGCTCTAGATATTCCAGATGGATGATGATTCATGCAGCACGGGGACTCTGGTGTCTGTCTTACTTCATCGAGCACATTTCTAAGGTTCGTTTGCCCTGGATCAGCTCTCCACTCTTTGTTACAGATGTGTAATTTGCCATATCTGCCTATTCAACAGCTAATGGATGTTTTGAGTATAATGCATACTGAAGCTATGACTATTCATGCACAAGTTTTTTGTGGGGACAAATATTTTCCTTTGTCTTAGATACAGAAGCCCAGGCATGAGAATGCTGGGTTATGTAGCAATTCCATGTTTCCTATATGAAGCAACGGCTCATTTCCCCAAACAATTATTGCATTTTGCATTCTTTGCTATCTGCGTGACAGAGTTGCATGGGTGTGGGGTAAGAGGGAAACGTGGATGTCCATCCTCGCCTTCCAATCTGTTTGAGACAAGGGCTCCTGATGTTCAGTGCTCATACCCCAGGCTAGCTGGCTCTGAAGCTCTGGGGGATTGTCTTGTCCTGTCTCCCAGGTGTCACAGGGTCTCTGAGACTGCAGATGTGAGCTAGAAGATCAGACTTTACATGGGTACTAGGGGTCAAACTCAGGTCCTCATGATTCTCAGCAAGGACTTTACCCACTGAGCCATCTCCTTGGTCTTCATTCTGCATTCTTACCAGCCACTGAGACGGTTCTAGTCTGTAGTAAGTCCTTAGCAGTCACTGAGAGGGTTCTAGTAAGTCTTTAGTAGGCTCTTCCATTCACTGAGAGGGTTCTAGTAAGTCTCTAGTAAGTCCTTACCAGTCACTGAGAGGGTTCTAGTAAGTCTCTAGTCTTTACCAAGCCTGGGATTACTGGAGTCTTATCTTGAATTCAGTCCTTTGAATTTCTAGATATTTAAAAAAAATGGAACCCAAAACATTCAGGCTGAATAAGTTTGTTGCTGTTTAGTG
Source organism: Uromys caudimaculatus (assembly GCA_028551405.1). Lineage (NCBI taxonomy): Eukaryota > Metazoa > Chordata > Mammalia > Rodentia > Muridae > Uromys > Uromys caudimaculatus. The sequence goes on from CM052703.1 coordinate 5,481,514, forward strand.
TTTTCTTTGTATGACTGACTTTTAGGAGAACAAACTCAGTCTTAATTAAAATATTTTTTAAAACAAGGATTAATTAATTTTCCTTCTGAAGAGCCATTTGGAACTACTGTGCCAAGTAGCTTCTGTGTTCATGTCTCCATTCTCTGGGGGACTGGCCCCTCCCACAAGAAAGATAATCCTCCTCTGTGGACATTCCCACAGCTAACTCCACACACATCTGGATGGTGGTTCAATAGTCCACTGTTGTTCAAACAATCTGTAATCACATATTCTGTGTGCCAACTAACAAGCCAGGGTGTGTGGTTTCTCAGTATTCCGTAGCATGCAGCATGCACAATTTACAAATAAAACAAAAGCCTGCAGCAGAGACAACGGCACATTCTTCCCCTAGTAACTGAGTGAGAAGAGCGTCTCTGTTGAGACATAAGACTCTACTTGTTATTTTGACGGTCAATGAAAAGAGGCCCGGAAAACCGCATTTCATCTGCTAAGCCTCGAAAAAGGGAGCCCTCTCTGTGGCATTGAAGAATCTGGGGCCATATGTTTCTTTAAGCTGAGCTTGAAGCAGAAATGGTTCCGAACCACAGAAGACAAAATTCAAAAGCCTCGTGTGCCTGCAAGGACCAGAGTGCTGAGGTCAGCAGGAAGATAGCTGGCCACCTCTTCTCTTGCTGGTTTCAGCTTGAAGGGTGGAGGGACAGAAAAGCTGATTGAAAATTCCCCCTTCCCCCATGACTGCTTAACAATTTTGGAAACAAAGAGTCTGATAAGGCCAGAGGAAGTGAAGTTGAGCTTGTCCTGAGAAGAGGCTGGGGACAGGTTCTCTACACGTGTGACTGCTGATTCCTAGACAAGCAGGACAAGGTGACAGGCGGCATGTGGATGAGCAGTCACCAAAGGAGAGTGAGGTGACATGAAATGTAACCAGAGCCCAGCTACATGACATTTCACCAGCTTTGTCTTACTGGCAGCACAGTCATTGCTGACCCTGAGGGCCACAGGCATTGCGGGGCATCTGGAGCCCATTCCAGGCTAGTTCAGGCCTTAGAACGGCACATTCAAATGGGCCACTGCTGAATTCTGGAAAATTCGGGGTCCACATAATGCAGCTTGTCTCCAGGAGGGACTCCCCAGGCTGGCTCTCTGCCACAGCACAAAACTGTCTTTCCAGACTTGCGGGAGACGTAAGGCAGGTCAGCACTCAGTCCAAGGCAAACAGAGTTCTGTCATACTGTAAATGCACCCGTCTTGTAGGGTGGTAGTGAGATGAGGAAGCTGTCACTGCTTATGGAGGGGAGAAGGGATCAGTTCCAGCCTCAGCCCTGCTCTTGCTCTCTCCACCCCACTGCAAGCGTGTCCTTATGTCTCCCCACTTAGTTTCCCTTTGCTGTGGAGGCAGGGTTTCATGTAGCCCAGGCTAGCTTCAATTCACTATGTATGCAGGATGGCTCCTGACTCTTCTGCCTCTGTCTCCTGGGTCTTAGGGCTGTGGTCCTACACCACCCACCCTGCCCAGTTTGCAATTCCTCGGGCATTCCATCCTGTGCCAAGCACGGTTCTAAGACCTGAAGGCAAACAAGACAGAGGAGACACAACCCCTGTCCTCCAGGCTCACAGTTTTGGAGGACAGCCAAGTCGGCATGGAGTGTTCTAGAACACAGACTGGCAAATGGGGTAGAGAAGAGAGTGGGGAGGTACTGAGGCAAGAGTGGCGGGTTTGTATGAGGCCCAGGGAAAGGAGTGGGCTCCACCCCGAGGGCAAGACTCAGGCTCAGACCATCAGCAGAGTCCCACACTTGGCCTGTTCTTCGTCAGACAGTCTATAATCCTGTCTAACAAGAATCCAGGAGAGGACCAGACTCCCATTTCACTCTCCATTCTCAAACTGACAAGGATAAGAACTGGATTAAGGTGCAGTAACAATACAAGTGTCATTAGCTAGAGAAAACATGGCTCCTGGACCTGTGTGGACTTGCTAGACATGTACTGTCATGCTAGGAGCTGCCTACATGGGTCAGATCTCCACTTGAGCTCTAGTTTCTCTTCCAAACCCACTGGAAGGCACAAAGTCTATGGCTCAGGTGGCAAACTAACCATGACAGAAAAAGCAGAAGGCATTACGAGGAAAGTCACGCAGCCACGGCAAGATTATCCACTTAGAAATATATTTTTGATCTCCAGAAGTATGTCCTGAAAGGAAAGGTGGCCTCAGCCAGCTACAATTTGCCAAGATCACTGCAGGCTTCAGTGACCTGACCTGACAGCTGTCTCCTCATGGATGGGGTGCTCTTGTTCTATTTCTGAGGAAGCGCTGCATTTCCTCACAGAGGCCTTGCCTTCAGATCACAGGGCTGGATTGAGACCTTCTGTGCCATCTCTGCCACCCCCTGGAAACACAGGCCCCTTCCCCACAGGGTACCTAAAATACTGTAGACCCTATCTAAGGCTTCCTGGGGAACAGACTGCAGAAAAAAGGCCTTTAAAAGTTCAGCCTGACTATTGTGCTGGGACACGTGTCGTCTTCACCATCTTCTGAACGGTAATGAATCTCATGGGAATCTCCGAGTATTTAGTGAGTGTCCTGCTTCATCACTGCAGACTCAGAGTGTGGGGACAAAAAGAGACCATGATGTCATCTGGAACCACGGCATGCTCAGTGCTCGCATCCCTCTTAAAGTATCCATACAAGTTCGCCCAACACCTCCCTATTTCCTGCTTTCTAGCTGAGGCAGTTTTGTCAGCAAGGAGGCATCTCACTGTAAGCCCCAATGTGTATCAGGTAATCTCAAGCAGCTAGCCCTTACTCAGGCTTTTAGGAGTTACAAGGGTGTGTGTATGTCTCATCGTTCTCCCACAGAGCAACCTTTGTGAGGTTGAAGAGATCTCTCAGAATGCACTGAGTATGTACAGATCTCTCCAGCTGTGTACCTTAGACCAGTGGTGGGTTTCTATCAGAAGATACAGCAATGAACTGGTGCCTTTTCTAGGCTTTGAGGTTCTGCCCTAGCTCTGCTGCCTGTCTCAACTGACACATTTACCCTTCTATTTACGCTTACCCACTTACGCACCTGTCAATCCGTCTACCCACCCAATGTGTATTAAAATCTAGGATACTGGGTATGGTTCCACTGTGGGGAATAGGGTTAGTGGGGAGGCCAAGATTTTGGCAACATGTCTGTTTGTATGACTTATACCCCAGCTACAGGACCTCAGAATGCTAAAATAGCTGCACAAAGTCAGAGGAGACAAACGTTAATAAGGAAGATGGAGAAAGTCTTCCTCCAGAGAGGCATTCAAGTGAAAACTGAATGGAAAAAAGGCATCTCCATCTTTTCAGTTTTCAATACATATATTTCAAGCAGGATCACCCCCAAATAAAGTCATCTGTAAATTCTGTCTCCCACTTGTAGCACCTCAAAGCTACTTCTTGACTCTTGATTTTCTGTGGTCCATGAGCAGGCTGCTTTTCACTAAGGAAGGTCTGGTAGCCCTTGGAATGCCATAGGAGTGTCAAGGGCCATAATGACAGAATATTAATTTCAACTCAGCTGAGTAGAGGAAGAGTAGAATATTCAAACGAAAAGCCAATTCAGACACCATGAACAGGCTTTGTGTATTCTGACCAATTAAACCTCTTCTCCTTTTTAACAGCTTTGTTTATGAAGCCCATAATGAAACTTAAATGTTTATGATGACTTTGGGGAGGTAAAGTCCAGGACTTGGAACAGTGCTGATTACTTGTGGATGGCTGGTGTGAGGAAACCAGGTTTGAGCTCACTGTAACCGATACATTGGTAGAGAGTTCAGCTATTTGTAGGCTTGGCGCTTGCCAATTTGTAATTAGTTACAGATTTTCAATTTTGTCTCCACAAGAAAAATAGTTTTATTTGCATTGTTTACTTGGCATTTAATTTAAGAGGAATGCAACTGATTGTTTTTAAAGATGTGGATTTGGAAGGTTGGGAACAATGAACAGCAATGTTTCCACATGGGCTGCACGTTTACATTGTGTGCCATGGAACAAGTGCACAGAGCCCAGCCCTGACTCAATCAACCTATCGCACAATCTCAAAATGCTTCCTGGACAATTTGTCAGAAAATATATATATATTTTCTGGCAACTGAACATAAAACTCTTGAGATATGGAATGAACAGAATGGGGGGTGGGTTGCAACAAAGTTGCATTTTCTACTAATTGAACCTGGTAAACCACCGTGGTAACTTAAATTCAACAAATGACCAAGGTAATTAGGACTTCGGATGCTAGTCCTTGTTACTGTACCTTCCATCCAGAACTGGGGCTCCTTACTAGCCACCAACTTTTTCTTTGGAGAAGAGAATTCAAATCCTGCAACTAATTATTTATTGAAGAACTACACAGTAGTTGCTGCTACTAGAGACATGAAGAGGGGGAAGCAAGATCTGGTGGGCAGAGATTTATAAAGATCCCCAGTTACAGACTGGCTACTCGAAGGCGATGCTGACTTAAACGCTGGGGCTAAAGAGAAGAGCTCAAGCAGGTCAGGAGGAAGGTGAAATGCAGCAGCTGCCAGGGCTGCTTGGATTCTTGCAGGAAGAGCATTGCTGGGGAGGGCACAGGCCGCACAAAGAGATGCAGGAGCAAGTGAGCCTCAGGTGGCCAAGACTAGTGAGCAGCCTAAGGTCGAGGACCAGAGCTTATCAGAGGAGTCACTGAGAATGAGGGGCGGAGGGAGGGGCATGTTGCAGAGAGTTGGTTTGTAAGGTCACAGTAAGGAGCTCAGGGTCCATTCTGAAGGACCGAGGGGGCACTGGAGAGAACCGAGCAGGGCAGCGACTCTGCTAGATGTCTTTGCTTGAGAAAGTCCATCTGGAGAATGAATGGTATCTGAAAAAGGCAAGCAGCAGGCAGGGTGTAAATCTGAACTGAGGGGAGCTACTTCACAACTGGACTCCACAGACCTTGAAGAAAATTTAGACAACAGAAGAGAGAGAAGCCAGAGAGCAGATGAAGAGAAAGAGCTGGCTGAAGGATAAATGCGTGCATCTGCACCCCCTCCAAATGCCAAGGGAAAACTAAAACAAAAACCGCCCCCCACTGCATTAAGCAAAAGAGGCCAGCGGCAGAGGTCATATAGTGCTGTGACTTCAGTCTGTGCATTATCCAGAATAGGGAAATCCACAGAGACAGCAGCTGGTGGGATGGAGAGAGGCCACTTGTGGGTCCAGGGAACCAGAGAGAGGTAATGGTTGTCTAACACTGCAAGTGTACTGATAGTTCACTTTTAAGCTGTTAATTACATTTAAATTGTTTTCATAGAATACAAGTTGATCATATTCTTTCCCCTTCCCTAACGCCTCCCAGGTCCTCCTAACCTTCTTATCCATGCAGGGTCATGTTCTGTTTCTTTCTCTCAGAAAGAAAAACAAACAAACAAACAAAAAAACCCATAAAACAAAACCCATAAAACAAGAAAAAAGCAAACAAAAACAAGAAACCAATATGAGAAAAATAAAATGATTAATTTTATGCAGTTTTGTTTAAACTTATGAATTTTAAATTAAAAAAAAAAGATAAAGGCAAAATCAAATTAAAACAAAACAGAAAAAAAAAAAAAAGCCTATCATGATAGCCTGCGGTGCTTTGTAGTTCAGGGTTACATGGACTTAGAATCTCCCCTTAAGCCCAAAAGACACTGACACCAAGACCTACAAGAAGGCAGGCCAGTGCCTGATGCTGGTACCCATTCAGTGGGCTTACTGTCTGTGTATCCCCCAGTGGGCGTGGCTTTTTCTCATCACCATCTCCCATCATTTTCTTGGGAGACAGCACTGGAGAAGGTAACTTGGCCATAACCTTGTTTCCTGTAGGTACCCTCTCCACTTGCTGACCTCCACCTTTGCTGTGTCAGACTCTGGCTGACCTGGTCATGTGAGTAGTCCATCTGTCTTGTAAGGGGTGGGGGAAGCACAGGAGCATGCACAGTGAGGGCACAGGGTCAGGAAACAGTAAGCAAAACTTTCTGGCATTTGTATTGGTCATCAGCAACCCAGGGAGAATAAAGGGCTCCCTGGTGCTCAGCGTGACCTCGGGAAGATTAATTAACATGTGTAAAGGCCACACACAATGTGAAAGGCCCAGTAATGGATCTCCAAAAGCTGGAGTCCCTGTTTTCCAGAAGGGTCATGAAACACAGAGTGGAAAATATTCCCTAGAAGGCAGGGCTGGATGACCCCGGCCATGAAGAACACAGCAAAGAAAGGGCTAGGCTTGTCTGGGGTTCTCTTCATTCTCAGGCTGCATCTGATCTGACAGATGTGGTGAGTAATTAGACCCTTGTCCATTCAGAGTCTGAATGCTTGCACTGCCCAGAGAATGGGGCAGGGATAATGAGAGGCACAGCCCCCGTGGGACTATTCAGGAGAGCTCAAATTTGCATGGTCACGTGAACCTAAGGAAGTGGATTATGCTGGCCTGGCCAGGAAGTGGAGACCGCCAGGACTTTCTCATTTGCATAAATCTTAGGGCTGGTGAGCAGAGAGGCCTAAGCTCTCTCAGAGGAGCCCAGCTGCAGTGCCCGTCCAGTCCATGAGGCCTGCACATCTCTGTGGCTACAAGCCACTCTGGGTGACTTCACTTGCTATGTCACATCATCTTGAGTTTTGACAATATGTACTGTTACGTTTCTGAAAATGTGTTTTATTGTTTTTTTTTTTTTTAAGTGAGTGAGGAGGTTGCTGCACAGTCTCTTAGCGAAGGGATTTCTTTAATCGCTCTGGGGATAAAAGGTTCTCAGGTAAGGGGTAACGCCTCCCATCGTGTCTGCTGCTGTCAGCTTAGTTCTAATGGTAGCGAGGTACTTACAGGGGAATTGTTTGTGGCTGTAAAAATAGTTAATGCCTCTCAGAAAGGATTACTTTTATTTTAAGCTTCAAATGAAGGCTACCAATTAATTAGTCCATTTACATAAAAATGTCTTGGATCTGTTACCTGCAAAGATAAAGGGTGAAATCTACTCTCTAATTGGGGGGGTGGGGGTGGGGGGAGACACGTGGAGTAAACACATAGGAGTCCTGAGCCAAAAGCAAGTGGAAATTATTAATTAAAAACAAATGTCAGAAATTCATTTCATTCTGTGTGGTACAGGGGATGCCAACATGCTAACTGAATAACCCTCCCTCACATGTCTCTGCTCTGTGCTGTGCCACACAGTTTCCGCATTGGCACACAGCCAGGGGTGATGTACACCTGCAATCTCAGCAACAGGCAGGCCAAGGCAGAAGGACCTCACATTTGAGGCTAGCCAGTGCTTTAAAAAAACAAAAAACAAAACAACAACAACAACAAAAAATCAGGTTCTAGACCAGGCTGGACATATACTGAGGCTCAGTTTGAAATGCACGCACCAACGAAAAGGCATGCAGAGCTTCAGGATGGCTGCAGAGGGGCTGGAAGTCCCCCTCAGTCCTCCAACTCCCAACTCATAGGGCTAGCTGCACGAGGCCTCCCACTGTCACAGGCCCCTGCCCATCATTCTTGGCTAAAGACCTACACCGGTTACTCACCTCAGTACCATGTGTGTCCTACATGAGTTCAACACAGGCACAGTCACAGTCACAACAAACTTTCAGAGATCTCAAGGGCAACAAGAAAGGCAGATATTTATCATTGAAAAAACTAAGTGTCTTAATCACTTTAAAATATACAACTGAACAGAAAGCTTATATTATCCAGACTAATTACATGTATTTTCTTGTCATTAGGCAAAAATTATTCAGTCTATCCCAAGGGAAAAAATATTAAAAGATTCTCCTTTGCAGTAGAATTTTCATTGTAAAACACCCCTCACTGCAAAGTCCCATTTTTCGAATAGCCTGTCTTGTCTTTAGTGACTTACGTTTGTTTTCACAGGTTGAGGTGGGGATGCTAGGGACACTGGTTTTCTCATTGGGTTGACTGATATAAGGTGGTCAAGTAAGGTGCTGAGAAGACTGGAAAGAGAGAGAGAAGAGGGGAAATAAAAACAGTGAAGTGGAAGAGGAAGGGACGGGAGCGTGAGGTGGAAGAGGAAGGGACGGGAGTGTGAGGTGGAAGAGGACAGGACGGGAGCGTGAGGTAGAAGAGGACAGGACGGGAGCTGCATTACAGCTCAGTTGGTCGAGGGCTTGGCGAGCATCACTAAGCACTGGCTTCCCATCAAAGCTCCACATACATGGGGTGTGGCAGCACACAGTTGCAGTCCTAGCTCTGCAGATGGGAAGGCAGGCGCAGGGGGAGTTCAAAATAATCCTACAAACATAATGAGTTTGAGGTCAGCCTGGGCTACATGAGACCTGGTCCAAAGAGAAAAAGAGAGAGAAAAATAGAGAAAGTAAGGGGAAAAGACAGAGAGCAGAGGGAAGGAGGAGAGGACAAGAGGAGTAGGAAAAGGATTAAAAACAAATCCAACAAAAGCAAGCCCCAAATTTATTAGAGGTACAAGACGTACTGAGCAGCAAGACAGACTGCTGAGCCGTGGGGAGGATAAGAGGTGAACTGGTAGTGTCCACAGATCCCTGCAAAGGTCCCTGTTGGTGAACTGGCAGGAAGTGACACTCGGGCTGCTGGCCCCTCACCACCCTTCACTCTATATGAAGGAGAGGTGCAGTATTAACACACAGTTAGTTCCTCTTCTGGACTGACAGGCTCGAGCACAAGGCAAGGCTAAAGGGAGGACATGTGGATAGCCTCCAGGAGACAACCCTCACAAGCAGATATGGGGATGTCAAGTTCAGATAACGTCCTCCAGGACACAGAGAAGCCAGGACACCTATGGATGGAATCTCTCTTCCCTAAAAGCCCACGGTGGTTTTTCAGTAAGCTTCCTGTCATTCTGCCCTCCTGCTGAGGATTACACCCTTCAGAGAGCTTGACCTGGTGACTCTGCTTGTGAGAGGAAGACATCTGAGGTTTGGATGCTCAGTCCTTGGGCTCAGGGCTCTGGGACAGAGGGACTACAAAGAAGGTTGGATGAACTCTCCAGAATCAGAGGCACACACAAGTATTCATCTATTTATGCGTGTATGTGTCAATGCCAGTGTGTGTGTGTGTGTGTGTGTGTGTGTGTGTGTGTCAGTGCCACAGTGGACATGTGTGTGCACGTGCATGTGTGTCTGTGTGTTTGTCAGTGCCACAGTGGTCGTGCGTGTGTGTGTGTGTGCTCTCATGCACATGTGCAAGTGTGGGTCAGAGCAACTTGAGGTTGGTTCTCTATTTCCATCCTGTGGATACAACTCAGACTGTCAAGGCTAAGCAACAAGAGCCCTTCCCTGCTGACCTGACCCTGTGTATGCGCCAATGGCAGTGGCCACAGCACAGAAGGTTGCTGGTAAGCCTCTGTGTCTGGTGAGGGTGCTGGGCAGCTTCTCAAGTACTCTCCTGCACACTTTGAATGTGGTCTGATACAGGGTGTGAAAGTCCGCCTCAGCTTCTACATGGAGATGTAACTTCTTAGCCTCGTAGGTTCAGATTGTTCAGTGGTAAATGGGGACAGATGGAGGTTTCTGCCTTTTCAGGACTGTTGACAATTAGTGGTGGGCACATTACTTGGCCCAGAAAAGGCCCACAGCAATGCTAATTACTGTACTTATTAGCACAGGAAAAAGAAGCAAACAGACATGTTTATGGTTATGAGAACCAATTTATTTTCCTATTTCTCCTAATGAGGTTTCAAGCATTGCGGTCTGTTTGTACTTGTTTCTGCTGACACTGACACAGGACTTAAGGCATGTCAGAAAAGCTCATCCCTGAGGAACACGACATTTTTAAGTGACGCCTTTTTGTTAATTTATTACCTTTTTTGACTGTACAGTGCTTTTTTATTCCTGCACGTGGCCTCTGTGAGTTCTGGGGTAAAGGGCAGCTCAGAACCTTTCTCATCAAGGTTATGCAGAGCTCTTTTTAAACCATTAAGAAGGAACAAAAACCAGAAACCCAAAACCAAACCAGAGAGAAGCCCAGAAGGGACAGCCTGATTGTTAAGGCTGAGAAGTTATGCAGACTCAGGGAGTGGACGACAAGGCCACCTAAAGGGGCATAATCTGAGGCTCTGCGTCCTCACGTGCAGAGGGAGACATAAAAACATTACTTGTTTAGGGCCATTGTGAAGACTTTTTAAAAGTCCACCAACATAGAGTACCAGCCACAGAGAATGGCTGATGGAATGGCTGCCACGATCAAGCAGCTGTCAGAGGTATGAAACTCTCATGAGGGAGTCAGGACACTGGTCCAGTGAGCAGCCAGTGTTCTGGGGAGCACTGGGGGACCTAAAGCCCCAACCTGCCACTCAGTATGACTCTGTCTTTTCTCCTGTTCCAGGAAGTTTGTTCTTGAGAATTATCATCCCGTTGAGCCCTTTGTGTGTTTAAAAAGTGGTGACACCTGGGTTATCAGGCTTTCTTTGTGAAAACAAAGGTCACCTCAGACCAGTGACAGTGCATATTCTGACCTGTCTGATCAGGTCCCTTAATATGACTTGAATGTTAGTCTGGGCAACTTTCTTTTTTCTTTTCATGGGCTATAAAAGCTGCCCGTGTGGATCTCATGGGATGCTAAGAAGCAAAGTTATTTCTAGAAATTTCTTGTTCATTTATCAGCTGTTGAATGCAAACTAGTTGTCACTCTGATGGACACCCATATCACCTACTGACAGTTTCACTGATGCCCCGGTGTTTTCTCCTCTCACATTTAGCGGATGTTTCTGCTTCTATTTAGTCAAAAGAAAACATGAGCAAACCCACGCAAGGTAACCCGACTCTCCAGGAAGAAACAGGCTTTACAGAGTGTGAATGTGCTTGCAGCAGATCTGAGTTCTGTTCCCAGCACTTACCTTAGGAGGCTCCCAACTGCCTGGAATTCCAGCTCCAGGAGGAATCAGATACTTGTGGCCTCTGAGGGCACCCGCACCCGCATGCACAGCCTTCCTACTCTCCCTACGTACATAATATTAAAAATAAACGTTTAAGAATGTAAGAAGTCCTGAGGTAAAAATCCCTCTCTGTGGTATTTGAGACAGCTGGTGACTTTACCATTTCCCCTGCAGCCTGCTGTGTCCAGAGTGTTCTGCATACAGTCAGCCTCACCTGCCTACAGAAGCAGGGCATGCTGGGAGTGCAGAATGAACTCTACTGGGGTTTTGGGAGCGAGACGGGAAGGCAGGACTCAGATTCAACTCCTTATGGTAGCTGGCCTTCAGCCAGTCAGAAGTCCTGAAAGGTAAGGTGACTTTTCACCAGCCAGGTTTTTAATGCTAGATTTTGGATTCCTTCAAAGAACAGGTTTCACTAATCCCGAGTCTTCAGGGAAGACAGAAGGAGATGACAGAAAGACGTGACAGAAGGTGAAAAACACATGGACCAGACACGACTGTATTGCCTTCCCCTCCATCTATAGTGTTAGTATGAAAATTAAATGCAGCCTTTTCTTCCCATGGTCATTGCCATTAGATCTGCAGTTGCTATAGTTTTTCGCCCTGAAAACGGGTTACATTTGTTGCTGTGACTGTTATTCCACACACTGTGAATATGAGCACTCACAACCCTTGATACTCACAGCTCCATGAGGTTCAGCAACATAATGTATTTCACACTCTACGAAAGCCTCTAGTGTTTTAAGAACTGCTTACAATTATTTCTTGTCATAATTTTGTTAGGTGAGACATCCAAACTTCCTACAAATTATCAGCCTTCACCCCCAGTCCAGAAAGAATGTGGTTTTCCCTGTGGGTATCAGACCCCCGTCCCCAGTCCAGAAAGAATGTGGTTCTACCCTGTGGGCAGCAACTTGGCTTTGCCAGCTTTGGTTCAGCTGAGGGTTTTGGATGCGTGCACAGGTCTTGATCAGAAGTGTGCGCTGGAGAGATCTGTGGTGGAGGATGGCAGGCAGACACACAGCAGGGGATAACAGGACCCGGGCCTCACTGCTGCCACTTCTCAGACCATCTGACACGAGGGATCTACCCCTGCTTCGGTTTATAATTTCCACTGTTGGGCACAGAGGAGTTGAACACATGAGGGCAACTGGAGTCCTTAAAGCAGTGGGTCTCAGCCTTCCTAGTGCTGAGACCTCTAATACACTTCACGTTGTGCTGACTCCCAACCTTAAACTTATTTCATGGCTACTTCATAACTATAGTTTTGCTCCTGTTGAGTTGTAATGTAAATATCTGATACGAAAGGGGTTGTGACCAGAAGGGGCTCCACTGATCAAAGCAGGGTACTGAGGACCAAGAGGAGTAATGACCCCCACATATGCAATGCAGAGAACACAGGTATTTATAATGAAAGGTAAAACCAAACAAGCCTCGCTGGCCGTTTTAGGGACTGCTGGTTTGACTCGGTATTCTAATGTTTATTAGGTGAGCAGAAAGGCACTAGGGCAGAGGACTCAAGAACTTGATCCATATGTTCTTTGATAAAGAATGATAGCCAGCAAGTACAGAAGCCAAGCCTATCATCTTTGTAACCCTTAACCTGTGCAGAAATCACCAAGAATGGTTGCATAGAGTCATCCAGTTAGCAGGCTGATTGTACTGGCTGGTTCTGTGTGTCAACTTGACACAAGCTGAGGTTATCACAGAGAAAGGAACTTCAGTTGAGAAAATGCCTCCATGAGATCCAGTGATAAGGCATTTTCTCAATTAGTGATCAAGGGGGGAGAACCCCTTGTGGGTGGTACCATCTGTGGGCTGGTAGTCCTGGGTTCTATAAGAAAGCAGGTGGAGCAAGCCAGGAAAAGCAAGCAAGCCGGTAAGAACCATCCCTCCATGGCCTCTGCATCAGCTCCTGCTTCTTGACCTGCTTGAGTTCCAGTCCTGACTTCCTTTCGTGATGAACAGCAGCATGGAAGTGTAAGCCCAATAAACTCTTTCCTCCCCAACTTGCTTCTTGGTCACAATGTTTGTGCAGGAATAGAAAACCTGACTAAGACAATGATAGAGGACATCATTGTAGACCAGATCAATGGGTATAATCAAACCCACTGATTAATCTTAGAATCAATAAGAATGATGCAACCAGATACCAGGTGCCTCCTGGATGATGAAACCCGTGCCTCATTAGGTCTTTAGTGTGTACTACTCGCTTACACAGAGCACAGAGGAGAGATGAACGGGCCACATAGCACTCACTGCAGAGACACATAGGCCAAACCTACAGAGTGGGAATTTTTATAAAGCATTAGTCGGATTCATCCAAGAAGTGAGTGCAAGGGAGGAAGAGGACTGTCTTCACATACTAACAAGCTCTTGGGGAGAGTCAGCCGGATGTGATGGCATGCATTGATCTACACTGCCTGATGTGGACAATTTTGAAAGAGTTTGTGCAATTCATATTAAAGCTGTTAGGTGTGAATGCAGCACTGTACTTGAGTTCTTAAGCAGCTGAGCCACCTGTGCTACATACAGCTCCACACTGAAACTGCTGTAGGTAATGTCCCAGAGAAGCTAAGCAAGGAAACAAAAGGAAGGAAAAGGGAAGGGAAGGGAGAAGAAGGTGATACAAGAACAGCCAGGTGGTATGTGCCTGAAGTCCCAACACTCGGAGACAAAGAGCAGGATCATAAGACTGAAAGCCAGTCTTAGCTGCACAGCCAGATCCTGTCACAAAAACCCAAACAGAAGCAAACTCAATCCTGAATGACCATGTTAGTAGTTTCTGAACATGGGTAGCGGGGACATGGGGGGGAATTCCTACATGATTTTCTGCCTCTTCACATACAAATTTCTGAAATAAAGATTTCAGAGAAGCGAGAGTCTAAGACAAGGAAAATGTTAGGGGAGCTAACAAAACTGCTGCCCTTACTTACCTGGTCAGCAAGTCAGTGCTAGGCACACATCACACAAGAGGACTCAAAGCTGCCACCTTCTCTACTTCAGGACAGCATGGTATCCAGGGCATGGTATGGGGCATGACAGGAGGGAAGGAATGAAGGCTTCCAGAATCTGCCTGCAACAGGGAAGCCTGATCTAACTATGGGTCACTGTTCTCTTTAACCTTGTCCTCAGGGAAAACCCCAAACAAGGGCCAGCAGCACTACACTGTCTCCAAATCTAGGATGTATGGTTGGCAGTGTGCCGTGGACAGGGCCCTCAGATGGCAGAGGGCCAGAGTCTTCCAAAGCCACACCCCTATCTATCTATCTTCAGTCTTCTTGCAGCAGTATGCATTGTTTACAACTGTAATCAGCTTGGCCTTCGAGGGAGTTGGGCCACAAGCAATATCATCATACTTGACACAAAAATGACTTACTGGGACCTTTAATATCCTCATGCCAGCTTTTTTCAATTAAATGACCACAACTAGCAAACAGCCATTACCACGGGAACTGTGTGCGGCCCTGAGATATGCAGAGTTGCAACAGTGAACCACAAATGCTCGCCAGAGAAGAGGGGAAAGGGAGTTTCTCAGGAAAGTTCTTAAGTCATTATTCAGCTCTGCAATCCTTTCAGCTCTTGAGAGGAATAGTATTCAGGCCTCCACACCCCCAGTCAGAGGCTGTCTTGAGACAAACTCTGGCTAAAAACAGCTGCAGATCCATGTGATGGGCACACTGTCCCAAACTGCTGAGAACCAGGGACTCTTGGTTACTGCTGTATTCTCAGTGGTTATAGGAGCTTCATCTCATTCCTTCATCAACTGAAAACCAAACAGAGCATGCCTGACTGTGCTCTTTCATTTTCTCTTAGCTTATCCCACACATTCAGACGATTTTTACTTTTTGCACAATTAGTCACTGCTTCCTAATCAATGGCAACCATGCTTTGGGAAACACGGGTCAAACCATGGAGCAAGGTGGCCCATCTGAACTTGAGACTGTCCTGGGCATGCAGGAAGTCACCTTGTCCCATGTACACACAGTGCATGCCTTCCTCCTTACTAATTAGGAAGCCAACACAAGACTTCAGTCCAGTCACCCTGGCAAGCTGTGGCCCAATCTTACCACAGAATGAAATGCTGGCTGCAACTTCACGGTGCCAAGCTCAGGACTCACTTGTGGTCCTGCCCCAACTCCATGCATTAAAAGCATTCAGTTCACGATAAAGCTTTGAACACCAGGAAGCTGCTACTGCTGCTGAGGGCTCTTCGTTTTTTTAGTCAGGTAAGATTCCATTGGTGTCCCATACAGGTCAGACAATGTGTTTGTTTGACCCAGCACTACAGGGACAGGGGTTCTTCTCTCATCTACCTGTAATTTGAATCTCATTGGCCAGCTTTCCCCATTACTCCCTCTCCTGTCCTCCTGGCTTCTGGTAACTGACACCCTACTCTTAACTTCTGCAAGACAAAGCTTTCTATTTTTTTAAAAATATTTTTATGTATGTATGTGTATCCCATGCAAGCCTGCTGGCTGAGGCAGCTAGGGAGGTGTGGGCGGATTCCCTGGATCTGGGGACACACACGGCTATGAGCTGCCATGTTGTGGGTCCTCTGAGAAGCAGCAGGTGCTTTTAATTGTTGAGTAATCTCTTCAGCCATGGGGTATATTTTTAGATCCCTTTTATTTTTTGCTATAGAATTGTTTGAATTCCTTATTTACTCTCAGACATCCACTGGCTGTGTCTTCACAGAGCTGATTTCTTTGCTTTATGTAATCCAATTGTCTATTTTTGCTTTTGTTTTTTGTGATTTGGGGTCATATGCAATAAATCTTTGCATAGCCCAACAACATTGAGCAATTCTCCCCTATTTTCTAACATTTCGTGGCTTTGTATATTACTCCTTCTCAGTTGATTTTGGGATATGGTGAAAGTCAGTGTCTAGTTTTAGTCTTCTGCTTGTTGATACCTAATTTTCCTCAGAAACATTTCCTAAAGAGACAGCCCTTTCCCCAGTGTATGCTCTTAGAACACTGAGTGAATATTAGCATCTTTATTTTTTGAAAGCTCCTCTGAGCTGATGGCTACTGGGTTAAGCTGATACATGTTTCAGAAGGGGTCCACAAAAATAAAAGGAAGCCTGGCACTTCTGCAAAGAGAGACGGCACCTTAAAGGATTCCCATTCAAACTTATATGAACATGAGACCCTTGTCCAAAAACACCTGTTAACATAGACAGAAACTGCTCTTGTACCTCCATGGAGACTAGCAAGGAAGGCTGGTCCCCTTGCTATACTTTTACCTCCATGGAGACTAGCAAGGAAGGCTGGTCCCCTTGCTATACTTTTACCTCCATGGAGACTAGCAAGGAAGGCTGGTCCCCCTTGCTATACTTTTAAGGAGAAAGCCCCACACTGTTAACTGTGAAGGATACAGATTAAGCCTTTCCTCAGGAAGGATAAAGAAGCAATTGCCCATGCTTTCAACTAGGGACAAAGATACCTGACATTATAATTAGAAGGTATCTTACATGCTACCTAACACACACACACACACACACACACACACACACACACACGCTCACACACACATGCTCACACATGCTCAGTTACAAACATACATGCTCATACACACTTACTCACAAACACACATGCTCATACATGCTCACATGCACTCACATGCTCTTACATTCATACACATACTTGCACACATACACTCACTCACACTCACAAACACACATGCTCATGCATAGTCACTTATTCACAAACACACATGTTCATATATGCTCACACACACACACACACACACACACACACACACACACACTCACACAAGGACCCCCCCCCCCCCGAGCATCCTCTCAGTGAGTTGTCCAACCACAAGGGATCTCATTCCTTCACAGGACAACACATTTCATTGCTGGGCAGGTCAACTGTTCTTTCTGCCGGTTCTGAAGCAGCCTCCCTCTGACCTCTACTGTTCACAGCTCAGTGGTCTGGCTTAGCAGCAGAAGTCTCCCTTCTTCCCGGTGAGTGTCCTTCAGCACTCCACTAAAGTGGGGCATGGAACACCACTGTACACAGAGGACTGTAACAGGAGCCAAGTGACACAGATTTGAGTTGCAGCTCTGCCTCAGACTTTCTGACATGGCAACTAAAGCCCCTCAGGCCTGACTTTCATCACGAATATAAAAACTGCATCAAAACAAAGACAGTGGAAAACTGGCATACTTGTGAACAGTGAATTAAAAGGTAAGTCGTGTGCTTTATGACAGCCAAGCACTGTACAAAACAAGTTGATGTGTTAGTAGTACTTTAAGGTACAATATTTTTATGTCTGAACAGTTTTCTGGCCAGTTCAGTCCTGTACCATCCTTGTCTTCTGAAGTTAGCTAGTAGGTACACTCAGTTGCTAGATTAGATGTGAACGAAGTTCACGGGAGCTCCATAGCACCCTCTATCTGCCCCTTGCTTCAGCAAGTCAGTGAATCCCAAGCAGTGTTGCAGGATGGCATGGTGTGCAGATACCACCTGCTGATTTGTGAACAGACTAGAAAAAATAAAGAGTAAGTTCTCAGAACTAGAGGTGGGTCTAGAATCTTCTGCTCACTACGTAGGTGGCCTTGAACACATTTGCTTACCTCAGTTTTCCCACACATACAAGGAGAGAGGCAAGATATTTTACATGGTATCCACTAAAGCAAAACAGCACATGTCAAGCT
Source organism: Uromys caudimaculatus (assembly GCA_028551405.1). Lineage (NCBI taxonomy): Eukaryota > Metazoa > Chordata > Mammalia > Rodentia > Muridae > Uromys > Uromys caudimaculatus. The sequence goes on from CM052703.1 coordinate 5,499,068, forward strand.
CCCAGCAGGAAATTTTGTTTATTTGATTGAAGGATATATTAACCAGGGCAGTTTTTGAAAATCTCCTTGAAAAGCCTACATGTCTTCTAGAGCAGTGGGCCTTGGCCTGCGTGGAGACAGTGTTCTAGTCCGCATCAGTTCTCTGTGGGACCTGACGCCTCCTCTTAGGCCTTCATGTCTTTTTGTAGATAGACTCTCACTATAAAATGCAGGCTGCCTACCTCCAAGTATGTAATCTTTCTCCCTCAGCCTCCTCAGTGGCCAGATGCTGAGATTATAGGAATATGTCCTTGTTGGTCAGATAAGCCCATCTTCAACCCTGTATGATTCCGGGACCTACAATACTCATTTTACTAACAAAACTGGCAAAATAAAGTTTTAGAAGTAAATTGATTCCTGGGAACAATTTGGTTATTCTGTAATTCCCAAATGCTTCTGCTGTAAAAATAACGTCTTCAGTCTGTGTACTCATTTGAAAATCCCTCCTTGTCCAACTCAGTTCTGTTAACTACATTCCTGAGGTCAGGGAACAGAATTTGTAAAAACTCAAGAGAAACGGATATATCTCCAAAGGAGAAATACAAATGGCAGTAAACGCAAGAGAAGATGTTCTCCATCATTTAGCCATTAGAGAAATGCCAATGTAAACCACGAGGTTTCCCCATGTGCTCCGAGCAACTCTAACTGAAAGACAGACAATAACAAGTGGTGGGAAGGAAGTCAGGAGGTCAGAGCACAGCACACAGCTGCTGGGCACGAACCACAACGTTCTTCTCATCCCACAGCTGGCAATTCCTCAAAAGTTAAGCAAAGGAGGCACCGTTATTATTTAGGATTCTATTCTTAGGTACACAGAAAGGGGAAATGCAATCATATGTTCACAAAAAAAAGCTTTTCAACAACATTATTCATTATACTCAAAAAGCAGAGACAACCCAAAAGTTCATGACTTGGTAGATAAGAAGATGAATAAAGTTTGTGTGTGCATATATGTATATACGTGCATGCATATGTATAGTAGAAGGCTATTTGCCAACCAAAAAGACACTTGGTATTAACACATGCCTTACCATGGATGAGCCTTGAACTCATTATGCTAAGTGAAAGAAGGCAGACACAAAGCACACATGATGTTTGGCTCTGTGTATGTGAAATGTCCAACAGAGTCAAATCTACAGAGACAGAAGGAAGATGAGCAATCGTCAGGAGATGGGAGGGACCAGGAATAGGTCGCACATTTCTTTTTAGGATGATGAAAATATTCCAGAATTGACTGTGGTGGTGGTCTAAGCAAATATGCTAAGAGACAGCAAACTATACATTTAAATGGGTGGGTACATGGTATGCAAATCATATCTCAATAAAAGCTATTTAAAAACTCAATAGATGCCCACAGTCATTAAACTATAAGGCTCATGGATCAATTAAATTTAAACCAGAGTGCAGAAAACATGTATGTTTCTATAATGGCATTTTATGTGGATAATTGCTTTATATGTTTGATTGCTTTAAATCCATTTTTACATTTAGATTATTTTTCCAGGAGCAGCTGAATTTTAAGGAACTAAATAATAAACAAGGCTATTGTGGCTCCTGAAATGACATTCTTTTATTTTACTACCTAGGGTTGACTCGATGGTGTAAAATGCTATTAGGAGAAAGAATGGCGAAGTCTGAATGAGAGCATGTATTTCATCGTGAAGATAAAAGTCTTTCTTCTCTCTAGTGAATACAGGTAATTTCAGAAGCAGCGACTCCTAATTATTCAGTGTTGAAAAGCTAAAAAAAAAGGTTCACATTGAAAACAGTGACCTCCAGTTTGCTCTGTGAATGAAGACAGACACAAATTCTCATTTTCCTGGGATCCTGGTTGATAAGTGAGTTGGGAAAATGCATGCATTTCTTCATTACAGTGCAGTCGACTGTTCATTTAAATAACAATAACTGGCATAAAAGCCACAGATGCATTATCTAGCAGTTCTACTGTGTTGAAACGCATTATTAGAGCGAACAATGCCAAGTGCAGTAAATAAATGACTGTCCCTCATTTTAGCATTATTCCTGCTTACTTAGCTTTGTGAGAGGGTTCCATCATTATGACGGCTGCATTCAACACCTTGGCCAACATCATTCTCGCGGATAAACCTTGAGCTGGGAGGGGCTTAAAATTAGTTATGGTCTTTGCTAGCTCATGGAAGGAAAGGGAGAAGTCACCCCATCCGGTACTTAGGTATCAGGTAGTTTCAACAGGAAATAGTTGAAGAAATCAATGTCTGTTCACTATGTCTGTGTAAAGGCTGAAGCCTCCATTAGGGACAACATACACAATAGACTGGTTTAAAGTCTGCACCGGAGTCTGACTTGAAATCAGCTGCGTAAGAACTTGCTATTAGGTATGCCTTTCATGTCAAAGTAGACACCTTTCTTTACTTTCTTTCTTTACCTGAAATGACTAGTATCCCACGCAAAGCACCTAGCAAACTTGGTTCTGAGTGCATCTTCTATCTCCCAAACGTAGGACAAATAGAAGATGCTATTTGGAATGATTTGGTCTTGAGTCTCCAGCTTGCACACTTAAGGGGACATGGTATATAGTATGTGACAGAGGAAGATGAGACTTGCACACTTAAGGTGGCCTGGTATATAGTATGTGGCAGAGGAAGATGAGACTTGTGCACTTAAGGTGACCTGGTACATAGTATATGACAGAGGAAGAGGAGAGAGCCCAAGTGGGAGATGCCATCACAGACAACACAAGCTTGCAGCATGTCTTTCCAGTAAGGCCTCCAGACATGCGCATGAAGTCACAGACAAGATTTCCTATGAATCAACAAGCAATGTCCTCATCTAGGCATAATTCAGCATTTATCATTCTTTAGCCGTGAGTCACTTTCTCCCCAACCTCATGGAACCTCTAGATTTTCTATACAGCAAAGCTCAGGGCAGGAAGAGGTGCAGGGCAGCAAGCCCAGCCCTGTCACTCACTGGGTTCGTGCAGAGTGCCCACCCACGGCCCCTGCCTTGCTGTTTCATGCAACCGTTTGTAGCCCTGAGTGTTGTTACATGCTGCTCTAATGCTCCCTTATCCAGTTCCTTCCTCTCAGGCCAGGGACCCGACAGCAGCAAGTGCAACACAGCTAAGAACACCCTGTGCATGCCTACTGCTGTGCCTCACCAAAATTTATATTATCTAATGTTTCTCACTAGACAGACACCCCCCATTTTAATCAGATCTTTACTCTGCCATGTCTGGAGATCAGTGAATGTTGGTGAAGGAACCCTGAGACAAGATGGCTGCACAGGATGGACAGGAGGAGCGCTCGGCGTCTTTCAAAGGTTCTTGCTCTTTCCCAAGCCCAACTGGAACCTCTCTTTAACTTGTGAACTCTTAGAAAAATGGTGCATCCATTTCTTTCTTGGCATCTTCCCTTGAGTGGGACCTTATGGGACCTATACTTCTTGGACTCATCTCACTGGGATCCTGGGTGGTCTACTCCCAGCTGGTGCACTCCTGTACGGATTCACAGCCTGACTGCTGAGATTAGCTCTTCACAAGTTTGCAGTACGTTTGACAAAGCGGCGTGCCTTGCCAGGCTCAGTGCACTTACAAAGTAGTTAGTGGTTCAGAAATCTCTTCCCTGGGGTTAGCAGTCTGCTTCCAACACGTCTACAAGGCACTGGTCTTAGATAGGTGCAACAAGTGACATCAACAGGCACTGCAGAGATGCAGGGTCGCCTGCCAAAGTCTTCAGAAGCTTACTGTGCCCTTGAAGTGGGTCATCCTCAGGAGCTGTCGCTTTTCATCTACCCAGCAGGTGTGTGTCATCAAATAAATATCATAAAATGTCTTCCAGTCTGGAACAAATATCTGGCAAGGAAAGGAAGCACTCGTGCCTGCTGTCTATCGTGTCTGACGGAGGGGCGCTTCCTGAGATGCCCTTCCTAAAACATGGGAAAAGCAGTATTTTCATGAGCTAAAGGTTTCCTATCCCAATTATTTTGACCTTCTCCATTTATCCATTCTCCTCATCCTCTCAGCTAACAAGTTTCTGAAAGAAAAGTACTCCCAGGGCTGTACATTTATCTACTGAGTGTTCGACAAAGGGGGCCCGGAAGCATAGTGCCACAAAACTTTATGTCCCCTCAAAGTCCATTGGGTTAAAAACGGTAGGCCAACTGGCTTTCCTAGAACCCATTTCATCACCATGGTTTAGGATTTAAATTACTGATGCTCTTTTTCATCTGTTAGAAGCATAAGGAGATAGTAAAATAGAGTAGCTTATAATTTGCATGGTTTTGTAATTCACTGGATAGGAAGGTAGGAAAATAATGTGTTTCAACTCTCGCCGGGCAGTCTTAAATGTACCTCATCGTTCCATGCCTAAGTACCACACATCATCAAGTCAAAAATATTTTTAAAAAGTAGTTAACCCCGATTTTAAAGTTATGAGAAGAACATACAATAGAGGAAACATGTGGATCCTAATGTATTTGTCCTGTTTTCAAATTTATTTTTCAAAAATTCTGACTCCTGAACCACAGATGACTCACACAGAAGCATGAACACCATGCATGGCACCCTTGGGCAAGTTAGGTAGACTACTATGATGTCTTCACACGCGTGTAGGTGCTCCACGACCTTCGTGGTACTGATGTCTTCACATGCGTGTAGGTGCTCCACGACCTTCGTGGTACTGATGTCTTCACATGCGTGTAGGTACTACACGACTTTCATGGTAGTTTTGTTATTTGGGGGTCGAATGCTGCTCCCCAGATTCTCAGATTCTGCAAAGCAGTGAGTTGTCATTGACTTAGCTGTTTCTTTCAGGTCAACTAAATGGTAGCCTTTTATAGGAAACAGTCACCTCTTCCTGGACAATAATGTCAGCAAGTTTATAGGTTTTATGACTCCTTAAAGTTGATCTTTTAGAATAAAAAATACTGGGTTAAAAAAAGCCATGTAGCTCAGAAAGGGCCTGAGAGAAGGCTGACACTTGTTTTGGGCACTAGACCTTGCAGACACTGGGCTACAGCAGCAAAGGAAGTGGAGTACCTCCCCCATGAAACCTATATTTTAAATCTGAGGGGACAGTCAATAGGTAATCATGCACTGGCTTAGTAAACACCTGTCCAACATGCTTAGAACTGGGCATTTCCGATTGTGGAATTAGGAGGTATTTTGGGAGCACTTAAGTCTACATGTGAAATGCATTTATGTTTTATATATGTAGTCTATTCACACCCCTTATACTCACAGTAAGATGGTAATTTTTCAAAGTATGATAACTTGGTGGATAAACAAAGTTTCATGATATGGGATTTCCCCCACAAGGTGTCTCCCAAAGTTTCCAGGTTTAGAGCGTATTCTCCTCCTTTTTTTGAATTTGAGGGTTTTGGCTGCTTAAGCTGTACTGTGCCCCTAGATGGTAACACGTGCACGGAGGTGAGGGATAGGAGGCGGTGTGCTGAGCACAGACGCAGCACAGACAACAGCAAACTGTCTGAGACTGTGTTCCCACTGCACCCGTTTCCTTTTGATCAGTTTCTCTAAAACTCAGTTATGGCCAAGACGGAGTCTTCCTGTGGTTGGGCTTCCTCACGCTGCATTATCTCATGAACTAAGGGATTTCACTTTTGCGTTTCTGGGACACACAATAGATGTGAAGAATGGAAGGAAGGAGAGATGCCAGAGGCATGGGAAGGACCAGGCCCTCCTCTGATGTGGCCTAGGGTCTTAGTGATGTCACCATCTTGTGCCCTAAGAAAATGATGCATGCCCAATCCTACCATGCTCATAGACAACTGCAGCATCCTGGATCTCTAACTGAAGGTCAGGCTTGGTGAACATGCTCCTGACAATTAGTCTTAAAACAGTTCGGCACAGATGGAAACCATCACTGGGAATCAAAAGAAGCACACTACCGAAGCAGTCTGACTTCTAAACACTTTTGCTTTGATTAAATGTAGACTCATGTTTCTGGAGGCTGACTAGGATGGGAGCACAGCTGTGCTCCCAAGGCCAATGCACAGGAGGAATTGCAAAGATGACTCTGACATTCGCTGGTTATGTCACTGAGAGTGAGTTATGGACTTTTCTAATCCTTGTCCATAAAGGAAAGTAGAAATGCCTCCCTTATTAGTTTGCTCTGAGTGTTAAATGAACCCAAATTAGACCATGATTACATAGCAATTAGAGTTTAAGTGCTCTTAAAATAAATGGCAATTAAGAGGACAGTAATCAATGATAATGATGATTCAGAAATAATTTGCTTGGTTCTTTGCTTAGAAAACTGGGGAGGAAACCTTGGCATCAGAGAGCAGAGCATCAAAGAACAACAAGGCTTTCACAGGAAAGTCTGGGCAGTCAGTGGGGAAACACAGGAATTAGGGAGGAGGGAGGAGCTCTCTCCTGGACCATGAGCCAGGTCTAAGGCCCCAGCAGGTTTAGTGTGGGATAGGCAGGGGAGGCTACTCCAAGCAGTCTCAGTTCACACAGAAACACAGACAAGGGCTCCCTGGAGCTGTGACAGGAGTCTGGTGGCAGAACTGCAGACCTAGGAGGATATCGGTGGCATGTGAGGCTCTTGGGGGCCCTCTTAGAGGCTTTCCCACACTTGCAACAGCTTTTGCTCCGTGTAGTTTCGATGCTCTCTGGTATCTGCCACCCTGAACTTAAAAACAACAGCAGAGTACACCGTGACAGTCACATCCATTAATCTGCATAGCACACAATAAGATGCTGTATGATCAACATCCCTGAACTTGCACCAGGATCCACTGGCAACAGAAGCAGACAAGTCGTGTGTTCTGAAGGAGTGGTGGACAGTGAGGTGGATGTGGGAAACTGGGGGTGTGCGTGCACACCACCATGTACGACTTTCATAATCAGATCCATGCTTCATGCTAACACATGCATGTCAGCACAGGCTCTCTAGGGAGGAAATGCCCCTCCCTCCACATCCCTGCCCTCTCCGTTCATTGTGTCATGTTTCCCTTTCTCCCCTTTAGAGTACACCTTTAGCTGGATCTATGGAGATCGTGAGAGAGGGAGAACAAGGGGGAAGGAGTGTGGAGGGAGTGAGGGAAGGAGAGAGGGAAAAAGGCGGGGAGGGGTGCTCTAACAGTTTGTGTTATGGAGGTGGGTTATAGCATTTAGTCTACACAGAGTCTTAAGTACAAACATGGTTGAGTGGAGAAACAAATTCTTAGGACAGGAGTCAAGTGAGGCATACATTTTCCCACTCACAGTCACCAATTTTCACTGAATACACGTGCGAGGTATCACCTTTGTTCTGCCTTGGTCTAGTAGGTAGAAATTCCAGAAGTAGAACTTTAGGGTAGTGTCTGGCCAGCCCAACAGGAATAGAAGAATGAAGACACCAGGTGGGAAGGTGGTATCTGAGTAAGATGGCTGTGTATAGGTCAAACACAAAAGCAGACTGGGATGAGGCGAGCCAGGTTTCCCATGAACCCAGTCATTCTTCCAGGATAAGCGAGTGTCAAGGGCAGAAGCCCTGCGCTCATCTTCCTGGGCAGTTTTAGGGAGCCGTCAAGCGATGCTTCTCAGTTCTCTTTCCCAGAGATTACAAATGGGACAGGTGTCTTTGGCTGGAGGGACGGAGAGTTGACTACCTAAAGTGGTATGCTTAAAACCACACAAGGGCAGCTGGCTGGGAAGACCCGGGTGATGCTAGCTGTGTGGGTCTCTCCTAAGCTGCACCTTTCATCTGGGGAGAGGTCCTTTTCTGCTGCTGTCCAAGGAGACAGTATGAGCTACAGACTGCACAGCACCGAGTACCAGGCTCCTAGAGTCACCCGTAGGTTGCATATTCTCCATCTTGTTCCTCATAGTATTCAAAATGGTTTACATGAACATTCACCAGTCATGTGTGGAAGGTCACTGGACTAGGACTCGGCCACCTCTGGTACCTGGGCTGGCTTTGCCATTAACTTCAGTGCATGGCCAAGGAGTCACCTTGAAGCTTCCCAGGCCTGGGGACAGGGCATGTGGGAGCAGCTTGCCCATAAGAATTTGACATACAAATACTAGGGACTGTAGTGGGAATGCTTTGTGCTTAATGAGTTAAACAAACACACTAACAAACACAAGTATGATTAAAGCATCAAGTCCAACCTACATCTACAGGGCCCCTAAAGCTTAGCAGTAGGAAGTTCTTGTCTTAGTGAGTACGGCTGTGCTCTGGTCCTAAAAACAGTAAGTCAATTTGTTAAACTGCAAGTGTTCCAAATGATTCCTAGAAAGGGCTACTTTGCACAATCTGATGATTTGGGAATTTTGTCAAATTAATGTCACCAGATATGCCCTATAATTAGGATGAAATATTCTAAAAGTTTAAAAATGAAGCTATTCATTAACTCATTGATTTTCCTACAGATTGAGAACCTGAATTTAAATGATACCCCAAAATATAACTAGGCACACTCACAAAGAGAAGAATGGGTTGTGAGTCTTTAAATGGAATACAGAAGTTTAAAATGCTATTAGTGTTCAGATTCTCTGAGAACATTAAAACTGCCCATTAAATAAAAATCTAATAATTGGCCCACTGAATTGTGACATTTTGTAACCTGTATAGGAATGTAAGAAATTGTGGAAGAAAAGTTCTTTTGAGGCAGAATTTGATTTGCAGTGTAATATTATTCTAGAAGCCAAGGTCTCATGCACACAATTACAAACGAACAACAGTGCAGAGTGCCTAATGAAGCCAGGAAGCCTGGGAATCAAGCATAGGCGTGTGACTCACGACTCCCCAAGGTGAGGTCTGTTCCTGCTTGAGAGAAATCAAGCAAATCCAGGCGCTCAGAGAAAACCCTGACCTGAAACTGCTTTCTTATTAGGAACAGCTTACAAACAAAACTAATCAGATCAACCAGCGGGGTACACGCTTACTCTGCAGTGCCATTAAATTAGCATGATATAGAGGCATGGGCCAGGACAGAAACCTAAGGTTACCCAGAGCCTTCTGGATATATTCCTTGCTCTCTAGGGCATGGGCCCAAGGCACAAGTGCACAAGACAGACACTGAAGGGACTACTTCAAAGACTACTGCTGTGTCTAGCAGGAGCAGTAAGTGAAGGCATGGCGGATGTCAGCTGCTAGTGTGGTCTGGACACTGTATAAAGTCCTGGAGCTGATGTGGTGAACCTCTGATGGGGATAAGAAGAGGATGGTAGATGTTCTGGCCAGAGCACCAGCAAGAGTGAGGTCAGAGGGATACCTCAGGACTAAGAATGCTGAGTCTGGGCAGGACCTAGCGGGAGGCTAGGGAAAGAGCACACACAGAGGGGCTGGAAGAGCAGCAGCGGTCTGCCCACAGCACCCGCGCACGGACACTGCTATTGGTTCTTTGAATTGGCAGAAAACTTTCATCTCTGTACTTTCTTGTTTTTTAAATTCCCTAGGACAGAGTCTTGCTCTATAGCCCAGGATGGAAGTTGTGATTCTAATACGGCAGCCTCCCAAGTGCTTGGATTATAGCTATATTCTACCACACCTGGTTTCTGTGCAGGCTTGTTAGATAAAAGTACTAGCTGCTTTGTTCCAAAGGACCCTGGTTCAATTCCTGCATCACATGGTGGCTAACCAGGAGATCTGATATAGGTTTCTGTCTTCTGTGGGCACTGTATGCATGTGGTACACAGATCCATATGAAGACCAAACAACAATATTCATAAAATAGAAATAAAGCGCGCACACACACACACACACACACACACACACACACACACACACACTGTATATATGGCTCCAACTCTATTTCTTTTTGGAAGTTTTCTCAGCAAACTCACTGGATGCTGACAGAAGAAGGACACACAAGAAACATCAGCAATCGCTACAGACAGACACAAAAGGAAATGAAGGCGAAGAAGAACCAGGTTTAGAGGAAGCCGGGGGAGCAGGAGGGAGCCAGGAGCACTCCACACAGACTCTAGACAAGGCATATCAGTATATAGTGGAGGCCTATCCTCCCAGGATAAAAATTTAAGCTTATTTTGTATTTCAACCAATCCACAGTAATACAAATATTCCATAAATTATGACATTTTGCTTGGGAGACTGCATACTTGGTAAACCTGGCTCGCCAGGGGCAGGGCCTTATGAAGAGTGAAGCAGAGAATCCTCATGGTTTACTTCTTGAATGCTATCAGGATAAAAATATTTAACAGAAGACAAGCTATTTATTTACATTTACTTATTTAAATGTGTTTTTTGTTCTTTCTTGGCAGTGAAGGACATTATCAACTCTTTTCACTTAAACTTTACCAGGGTACAAGAGTAAAAAAGTTTAAGGCTACACATGGTGGCACACACCTTTAGTCCCATCACTTGGGAGACAGAGGCAAGTGGATCTCTGAGTTCAAGGCCAGCCTGGTCTACAGAGTGAGTTCCAGGACAGCCAGGGCTACACAGAGAAACCCTGACTAGAAAAAAAACAAAACAAAAAACCCACAAAAACAACAAAAACAAACAAACAAACAAACAAACAATACCTCAAATACCTGCCCCCCAAAAGTTTGGCTGCAATCTGAAGAGAGCAATGGCCACTAATCCTGGTCTGATGCTCTACACCGAGAGCAGTGAGACAAATAAAAGGCAGTTATGAGGACCAGACAGACTTTTATAGCCGATCTCCAAGAAGTAATCAGGGATTAAAATCTGTCACTTGCTAAGCAAGAAGAATTTCAGAATTTTTTTTCAAAGTAGACAGATTTCCCAACCTGAAAGCCAATAAAATGTTCAATTTACATGTAAAATATGTATTGACAAATATAAAGGGGAACATACAAATATAAAATGCAAATGTAAAATATAAAAAGGAAAAATATAAACAAAATATTTAACAATGGTTTATCAGGGGATGAGTCAAACATGGAGTTTTATTTTTATGAATTCCTGCATTCTCAAAGAGAGTAATAGATTTTCAAGTTTTTAAATTTCTGTTTTTATTACAAGTACTTCAATACACTTGTCACATTTCTGAACAGGACTGACAGAGGAGTGGGAATGTAGTCTAGTAGTTAGTGGTTTGCTTACCCTGTACTAGGCCTTTCATTCAATCCTTATACTGTAAAACCAATAGCATCAAGGACAATGCAAAACTCAAAGCAACTAACCAGCCACCTATTCATCTGTCTGCCCATCTGTCTGTCCATCTGTCCATCCATCCATCTACTAGGCAATCAATCAACCAACCCACCAACTAGCCAGTCAGCCATCCATCCGTCCATCCATCCATCCATCACACACAACAAACACAGACTACTCTCCCCTATCCCCACCCCCATCAAATAAGGTCCCTGAAGCCAGTTGAATAATTGGGAAGGATTGGTTGACACTCAAGTCCATAGGGAGTGCTTACACTGGTTTAAAGACACAGCCTTGTGCTGTTTGATTGTTTCTAAGGTGACAGATCAGGTCTGGGGCTTGACATATGACACATGAGGAGAAGACAGGACATTCTGAAGACATACAAGAGATGATAAAGTCCCAGAGTGAGAGTAAGAGGCAAGGTGTCCTCAGTGCAGGCAGGTCTGGAGCAGTTATGCTTCAGGTGAGTCTGGCTGCATGGAGTATGGTAAGAGACGCTCCACAGAGTCTGAGAAAAGTCACTCAAATGCCTTCACAAGGATCAAGGTGTGTGCTCATAAGATTAAGTGCCCCTTATCCAAAAGGCTTCAGACCAGAGATGTTTTAGAATTTGAGACTTTTGGACCTTCTAATATTTGCATAAACTTACTGGATGGGTAACTGTAATCTGAAAATCAAAAGTTTAAAACCTTAGGAATATCACACATGTGCTCAAGGTATCTTGGAGGTCAGGCTATTTTGGAGTGTGTGTGTGTGTGTGTGTGTGTGTGTGTGTGTGTGTGTGTGTGTGTGTGTGTGTGTGTGTTTGTGGTGTGGTGTGGTGTGGTGTGCACGTGGCGGCCACAGGACAACTTTAGTTATCATTCCTCAGGAGTTGCCTAACTTATTTTTTGAGACAGGATCTCTCACTGACCTACAGTTTACCAAACAGGTGAGGCTGGCTAGTAAGCCTCAGGGATCATTGGTATTGTCTGCCCAATGCTTGTCACAAGTGCCTGCCACGTTCCTGAGGCATCATGTAGGTTCTGCGGATGGAACTCAGGTCCTCGATCCTGTGCAGTAAGAACTTTACTGACAGCCATTTCGCCAGCCTAGATTTGGGGATTTTAGATATGCTCAACTGTGTGTCTCTCCTTAATTTACAGACTACGGTTTGTGATAGAATACTAAAGTACAAAACCTCAGGTAGGTTAAGACTTCCTGAAAAGCCCAATGCCACCTGCAAAAGGTCTAATGGGGAGGCACAACAGTTATTTAATTAGCGCACACTGATTAACTTAACCCCATGCGACCACTGTCTTCTGCTACTGCTAATTCTGTTTTTGAAGTCAAATGAAATAAAGTAGCTGAGGAGTAATTAATGTGTCCAGTCCCTTTACCCCACGGCTATGATGACTCGGTTGCCCTTCACTGCGGAGCTTTCCTGAGAAGATGCTGGAAAGGCTTTGAAACAACTCAAAAGCATGTTCTCAGGAGGTGGTGACTTCACATTAAAAACCTTAACCTGAACAGGCCTCTTAGCAGCACATCCTCTAATGATGATGTGAGAGATGAGATTAATTTGAAATCTTTGCAATGACTGGATAGGACAGTGTAGGTGTTCTGTTAAAAACAGAACACTTGTTACAGAAACAAATCCTAATCTTTATTTCTGATAAGCTAACAGTTAGAAAACACACATACATACACACACATACACACATGGGGGGGGAGAGGGAGGGAGGGAAGGAGGAAGACAGAGAGAGAAAGACACAGAGAGAGAGAGAGAGAGAGAGAGAAAGAGAGACAGAGACAGAGAGACAGAGAGAGACAGAGAGACAGAGAAGGAGAGACCACAAACAGAAGGCATAAGAGAATGCTTTCCCCCAATAGTTACAGGCTCCCTCAACTGATGATTGGATTGATGCCCACCTGGCTGCCTGGATGAAGTCCAGTCTGCTAGGTCCTCTCCATTTCCTCAGCAGTCTTTAGGTGGGTGGGGGCAATTTTACAGTTCACTGGAACACAATTTGAGAATCACTGTTTTATGTTCCTATGAGGGTGTGTGCACTGATTTCTTCCATAGAATTTTGATTGTTCTTTCCCCCCCCCCCCCCAGCTTTCTGTGACAGACAAACTAGAAAGCTAAGAACTATACTCTTAGGATTCTCTGGGACCCACACTACACTGTGGCTTGGGCTCTGCCCCAATAGAGACTGTAATCTTGGCAAGTGAATGTGATCTGTGTGCACCAGCTTTGAGGAACAGAATGCAAGCATGTTCCTCTGAGTCATGGGTTCCATGTAGCTATGACTGAGACAGTAAGACTCCCAGTGCAGTCTGACTGGCTTCTTTGGAGGCTGTATTGATTCACGGTGGTCTTCCATCCAGAAAGGCATCATTGAATTTCACATGTGAGACTTTAGCAAACCCCTTCTTAAATGAGCTGGGTGAGCCTATCCTGCTGGACCTAAGAACCTTGGCCAATACAGAATCTCGAGCAGTCCCTAATGACTTCATCTCCATGTCCTGATGAACCAGAAACCAGTTGTACCCACACCTCCAACGTCTTTGTGTCCCACGGACCAGCACCAGTTGTTACATCGATACCAAACAGATGCAAGTTAAGCCACATGCTAGAACCACATCTCCATGCAGGCTTGGTTTTAAAGCCATCCAACTGCCTACTAGATAGTGAGAAACACTGTGGGGAATTGGCCCTGGAGCAATCGTAGAGTGGTGCCATTATAATTTTGACTATGTTCATTTATGTGGGTAAAACAAGACATTAAAAAAAAATTACTCTCGATTTGTTATAATTTTGAAAGGGAAGACAGAAACAATTCAAAGTTATTTTTAAAGATACAGCAGTAAAGACAGGGATGTAAAATACCATGATGTTTAACAAAGAATCTGAGTCTGACTACTGTAAATGACAGGCTCAAATTTCTGTGTTGGTAAAAACTTACATTTTTTTTTTTAAAAAGGTGAAAAACAGACCCCTTGTTTAAGTTATACTGCCACTATGAGTGCACCCACACATCTCTACATGTCTAAGTATTTCCTACTGTAAATTTTCTTCATTTAGAAAAGACTATTTGAAACATTTCTTTCTCCCGTTTTGTACACACTTATTTTCATTTTCTGTGAGTGGTTAGGCAAAGGGTCAGATGATAACTTTAAATATTTAAGCTGGTCAATGACAGTCAAGTAGCTAAGGATCTCTCTATTTATCGTTAAATGTGGACTGCCTTAGAGGTAACCCCGAGTACATGGCTGTGCTCCTAATGAGTTATCAGTTATGAGCTATGAAGTAATCCTGAATTTTAAACATGGCTAAAGCACCACAATTATACAATATCATCCAATGCGTTAGGCATCCATGTGATGCATATATAAAATACGCTAATAAACCTAGCATATTAATAAATACCTAAAGCTGCACCTTTAAGACCTCAATGCTAATTGGCAGGCTCTTTGACAGAATATCTGGAATAGCTCCCATTATCAGTTTTAGCAAGGTATTTTTGAGCTACCTAACTAATGATTATTTCTGTACTCCATTGTATGTCAGTCAAAACCCAAGATCTGAAAAATGCCATTAGAGCGGATGAGGGGGGCGGTAGTCTTTAGATGCTGTGGCCAGAGTCTGGATTTATTGATGTGATATAATAATCTCTACATATTATTTCATTTTCTTTTATTTTACTTGTTGCCTATCCAAAATATAACATACACCCACAATTATATACACATACAAATACATATCCTGTGTATTGATTACATATATGATTCCACATTTCAGCAATATTTTTATGGTCATATATTCTGGCCACCTTAAAAAAAAATCTCAAAATATAATGGCTTAGTGGATGTCTTTCCCATGGAAAACACTTTCCAATCATCCCAGGGGCAGGTGAAGCTCACAGTGGGTCAAACACGTGGAAGAATGGAACGAGGGGTGAGGAGTAGAAAAGGCACACTTTTGTCTGTCATACATAGCTCACTTCTGCAAGCAACACATATTTAACCACCCATCCTCTGCTATTGGGATTAAAGACTGGATTTAGAAGAGGAGGAAGAGGAAGAGGAGGAGGAAGAAGAGGAGGAGGAAGAGGAACAGCAGCAGCAGCAGCAGCAGCAGCAACGGCAACACCTTTTCCTGAAGTGAAATGTTTCTGGTCTCTCCATTATGCCTGCCCACAAGCACCATGTTTGTTAATAGATACTATTCTATAAGTACATAGGCTTTAACTTTCATCAAAGTGGAATCCTTGCTCAGTATAGAAACAACCTGCCTTGGTTATCAAGTTAAACATTAGAAAAACAGGAAGACAGTGTAGCCCACGTTGGACTATTACACCCTTCCACCCAGATCCCGAAGAGGGAGGCCTTTGCCTCCTGGTTCTTGTAGCTGTGCTTTGGCCTCCCAGGTCCTTTCCTTTCTCTGCTGAGATGGAAACGCTGCCAGCATGTACACACTGTGCCGCAATGTTGTAGATGAGGCTCATGAGTGATGTCTTTTGCTTACTGCTCCTGCCTCTCATCCAATGATATTTATAACACACAAGCTGTAAGATTTCCAAAGCTGAGTGATTTGTAATGTAATACTTCTAGAATCTCCAGAGTAATTTCAGCATTAGTTACTAATAAAAGTTGGCTCTCTGAATTTCTTAACCTTGGGAACATGGACCTTTAAGACTTAGAGATCAAATACCACCATCCCCTCAGGACTGCTGTGCACATATGCATTTCTGGATGTAGGATTTTTTTGTTCCTAATCAAGTATAATTTCACTTTATAAGTTCAGATTTTGGCTCAGTGCTACCTAGATTTCTAGGCAAGAAACGAAATGAAGGCTGAGGGTTCTGTGCTTAGAGTTTTAGAAGTTTGGCAAAGGCTATTCTAAGATGCAATGATTGGATCTTGAACTTCAACAATAAAATGCCACAAAAATACAACAAAACCAAAGCAAGACTTTATATAGTCCAGAACTGTACCCTCTTTTGGACCTGGCCTGGAAGTAGTACTAACAATTCTATTTTGAGGGCTGAACAGAATGAAGAGTCTTCTAAATTTCCCTCTGGGTCTTCCAACCATTCCAAGTAATCACAAATTCCTGCTTATATTTACAAGTCAGGCATCCACAGGTGGCTCTTCCTGGCTGATCCTGCTGAGAATAAATGTCTCTCTGCTGGTCTCTGCATTCAGATCCAAACCAATTTAACAGGGAAAGTGAGTTCAAGCATTCTAGTCACCTTTAAGTTATGAAAGTTACTTGTGAAGATAGGCCAGGCAATCACTGTACAATTAGGAAAAATGCCATTCTGACTGGCCAGACTCAAGGGCAGCATTCTTTACACATTGCTCAATTTTGACCTTTTAGAGACCTGTCAATAGGGTAGACTTTATTTTTGAGTAATTTAATTTAGCAGCCATTAGTAATCTTAGAAACTCATTAAGTCTCAAAATATATATGGTTCTTATGTTCAATAATTGCAAGCACAAGTCACCTGCAAAACAAAGCTTATATGGGTACTAGTCAGACAGTGTACGCCATGGGCAGGTAGTCAGACAGTGTATGCCATGGGCAGGTAGTCAGACAGTGTATACCATGGCCAGCTAGTCAGACAGTGTACACCATGGCCAGCTAGTAAGAAGCACAGACTAAACGCTGAGCTTATTTATAAATGCTTTCCTATAATATCCAGAACCTTTAATTTTTGTTATATTGATTCACTTTCAAATGTTAAAAATGGAAAAATCCAATCACAAACCTTTACGACCAGGAATGATTAAGGAAACAATACACTTCATCCCAAAAGTGCCTTCTGCAATCAGTGTGGTCTGTCGATGAGCTCATTTCTTGTTGCTGGTTAGGAGCCAATACGAGCAATGGTTAAGAGCCTGGGCTTTCATTCAAACCATAGCCCTGCTACTTATTACTTCTTTGACTTGAGTAAGTTTATTATGACTTAAGGCCTTAGTGTGTACACATATCGAATGGGATGCTGGGATGATCATTGATCATTATAGGCTGCGTGAATATGATTGACATGCGGAGTTTCACAAATTGGCGTTGCTTTGATCACATCCTTCCTGCTTTGTACAATCTTTGATAAGAAAGGCCTTTCCAGACAATACCTTGTGTCTTACAGGAGTTGGCCTGGTCGCATAGCAGGGAAATATTTGATTTAGATGTAAAGAAACCTGCGTTCAACACCTCACCTCATTGTCCACTTACCAGCTATAAAATTTTTAGCAGAGTTCTGAAGCTATCTGAGCTTTTATTTGCCATTCTATGAAATGGGATTCATGGGTTACTTCTCATTCTAGTAGGGATCAAAAAAGCAGACGACGTATCTTGTAGGCTAAAAGCACCGTTGAAAGGTAGGTTGCTGTCATCCTGTTATTTGATTGGATAGAGCTCCATCTACTCTGCTGTCTGCCATGTGAAGACCCAATACGAAGAAAGTAATTTGTAAACTAGGAAGTGGACCCTCACTAGACACTATCTGAAGAAAGTAATTTGTAAACTAGGAAGTAGACCCTCACTAGACACTATCTGCCAGCACTTTAATGTTGGACTTTTCAAACTCTGGAACCGTGAAAATCAGTATTTGTTCTTTTATTGTACTGAATCTATTATCTTCTGCCCAAACCAATGAAGACAGCATAGACGGCAAGCCTATGAGGTCAGAGTGAGGAGACATTCCTCTTGCTGTCTGTGTTGAAACTGTCAAGTATTTAGAAAACCATAAGTGGACTAGCCAAGGTGCAAAACAATACTGTGAGACAGGCTGTAGCCTCTGCTGAGGTACCAAGGAGGTCGATGATCAGCAGGGTCCAGGAGACCATGGCTGTGCCATCTCCAGACGGACTGAACAGGCACATGTCATTTGTGTCATCTAGCAAAAAGAGCTGAAGTTATCAATAAGGCGCCGACCTTTGACTGAAGGCCGCTAACCTATGAACCTTTGGAAAAGGAGACCCCAGATACGACTCTGCTTGCCCTCATCCCCCCAGACCTCAAGAGTATCAGAGCACATGCTCCAGCACATATGGACAAAGAGATGTGTGAGGTGGGTGTTAAAAAACCAGATCCAACATGTGTTTAACCATGTGTGAGCAGAAGGGTGCTAAGCCCTGTGGGAAAGCAAGTGTTAGGGCATATTCCATTACAAATGTTTCTCATTTGAGACCCTCAATTATTTTATGCCTAGTCCAGGGTTGCTAAGCAATAGCTCTGTTTTCCCAACTTAACACAATAAACTGAGTAACTTCACAAAAACCAGAGCTAGAAGTCTCTCTCCCTGTCTTCAGCTGATTGTGAAGAATTCATGTATATGTTTTTGGGTAAATACAGCGGCATCAGCCCTGAGTAAGGCTCCATATATAGAATGGCAACAGAGACCAGGGGCGAGCTGTAGTTACACAGTGACAAATACAAAGTGTCGGCAAGGCACAGTGACGCCTGCAACAAGCACAGGCTGGACGTGTTGCACAGTCCAGCAACTCAGGCAATGGTCGCAACTGTGACCTGCATCTGGAATTGATAGCTGTTTTCTAGTTTCAGTTTTGAAACAGGCATATACACAATAGTCACGTGACTTAACAAACATGGGTTTTGGGCAGTTCTAATTAATAGTAAAATGTCACCAAGACTGGCTTTAAGGTATGTCTGACAATATTTGCTAAATATTATAGCTTATGAATCAACATTGCTGGAAGCTTCTATTCCAAAGCAAATGAATCCCCCAGGTTTAAAATATAAATACACAGCTTTAGATAACACTTTGAGAAAGAATGAGAGGAGGCAAAAATCAGGGTGGTTTAGATGCCTTCCTATAGTAGGAAGAAGCCAAAGTAATGTACGCAGAGGGAAACTATCTCAGCTCTACTTTGTGTTTTGGCTATGAAACAAAGCTACAAATACACAAATACAAGTATTTAGGTCTACAAATTTCTCTTCTGAAAACAGACACACAATTCAATAACCTTTTAAAAGAGTGAAGTACAGAGCTGGGGAGATGGTGTAGTCAGTAAAGTGCAAACGTGGGGACTGGAGTTTGAGTCCCAAGCATCCATTAACAGTCAGGCACAGTGGTGTGCTTCTTAATCCCAGTGCTGGCAAGTGGAGACAGAAGGATGCCTGGGGTTCCAGGCCAGCCAGACCAGCTGAGTCAGTAAACACCAGGAGAGAAGCTTTGTCTCAACAACTAAGGTGGAGAGCAACTGTAGAAGACCTGACTCATCACGCACACGCACACACACAAGCACACGCATGCACTTAGCAACTGAAGACCTGACTCGTCTCACACACACGCACGTACACACGCACGCACTTGCACACATAAAAATAAAAACTGCAAAGAATGAATAAGAGGAGAAGATCCACAAGTTTGTATTTAAATTCCTTATCTCACACAGTGCTAATTAATGGGGTCTGTTCTCCTTAACCACAGTGATCTGTGTATAAACAATATTTAATCATAGCTAGAAAATGGTAATTGATTAGTCTGGATTTCAAAAAAGCAAGTTGATCAACCATTAAAATACAAACACTGCCTTCCCTGTCACCTTCTGCATGGAGACCACCAAACAAAAACCACAGAGAAAGAAACAAACAGCTAAAGCCCTTAGCACCTGCCAGGTGCTGTGTGTCAGAGCCTGGCAGGTCTATGAATATTGTCTTCCTGTTTGCTTGTCTTAATGATCTGGGCATCACACACTAATGGTGCACAGAGAGAAAACCTGTTCCCTGAATACAGTTTCTTCAGTGTTCAGCCATTTCAGTTTGAACAGTGAAAACCAAATACAGAATACAACAAGTTTCTTCTCTGTTCACACTAAGAGGAAATCTGAGGGTGTTTTCCAGAGCTTTGTTGCCAGATGCATGTCAACCAGGCTAAGGTCCCTGCTGCAGAAATCCCAAATCACCCTAGAAGAGAGCCAGAGCATCTGTTATCAGTCACGCTCACTGAAAGGCTCAAGTCTTGAGTGGAACAAACCTGCAATGCCATTCTGAGTAACAAAAATAGCCTCAACAGAGCCACCAACTCAGGTAACATTCCTCAAGTCTCTTCAATGTGTCCACCAGCTCACAGGGAAGCACATCTCCCCCACCTTCCCCTGCATATCCTTCTCAGGGAACACAACATCTCCCCCACCTTCCCCTGCGCAGCCTTCTCAGGGAACACACAGACTGGAGGCACATGGAGGGAAGGGACTCTGTAGGATCTTCCCTAGAGTGCATTATACAGCCACATGCAGTACCTGGTTCTTTGCAAATCTTTCACAACAATTTATACTTTCAATCAAACTATGCTGAGGACATCATCATCATCATCAACAACAACAACAACAACAACAACAACAACCAAACCAAAAAACCAAATGATTGGAGGCAGAGTTTAGCCTCTTGGTTTTTCCCCTGTGAAGCCCTCATTGCTAGCGTCAGAGGACTGGTGCTGAGCAGAGTGGAAGGCTCTTCTAGGGTGGCAGTTCTCCCACTTACACAGCCTTGGGCATTTCACTCCAGGGCTGTTGGGTGAGGGGCAACTGCGGGCAGTGCCTGCCTGTAGGCACACAGGGCTCCTTTAGTGTGCTTCCCACAAGCCTCCGGCTTTGTGTCTTCCTTCCAATGAGCCTGTCAAAGACTCCAGTGTATATAGAAACTGTATGCAATAAGCTGGCATCATGTTTGCATGTGAGGATGTTTAGAGTCTGCTGGAGAATAGCACAACTTTGAATGTCCCAAACTTGGGTTGGAATTTTACCTTGGAGCTGGCATTGTCTCTGATTTTTATGACAAAACAACTATAGCTATTATGGGAAAGAGTAAAACCAAAGCAAGCAACAGCAATTATTAGGAGAGGAGGAGAGGAAGAGAGGGATGGAGGGAGGGAGGAGATAGATAGAGAAAGAGAGAGAGAGAGAGAGAGAGAGAGAGAGAGAGAGAGAGAGAGAGAGAGCTGCTTCTGTTGGAGAGTTGCTGTGCATTAGTCAGTTTTAATCCACACCCCAGGGTGCTAGGGCTTGACTGGAGTGTCCGAATGGGCCTACATCCTCCCTCAGGTATTTAGATAATGTTTGAAAGGCTAATGAAGAGTAGAATTCCAGAGGCAGCTAAGACTGTGTGGCAGCTTTCTTTATCTTATTAATTAGTTACTCTTAATTAGCATAGCTAATAATGATGAATTAATGCATTAGAAATGGTACTGAAATATGAGGACTGGCTTGAAGTATCGTCATTAGCGTGTCTATCACATGTGTTGAAAGGTTATCAGCATCTCAGGGGACCCCGCTGGGTCTATAAAATTCTGTCCTTGACCGGATTCTGGCTTAGTCCAGCAGGAAGAGTTTATCACTAACTTTGACTAGAAGTTTAGATGACTTCTGTTGCTAGAATATTCTTGTACCGGCCTCAAGGGAATTTCTTATGCATGCTGTTACCACCCCTCCTTACCTTCAGGAGAGATGGCAGGGACTTTGGTGGGGCTAGAAGACAGTGTGCACAGTGATATACACTGCTGCGTGGTAAAGTTCAGCTAGGATTTGCCTTCATTTCAACATTTTTCTCAGGAAACCATGTCTAATCCCAACCACTTCCAAATCTACCTAGGAAGAACTTCACAGTTGTAGAAACTAAATGTTCTAGGGTTGGCTGTCGGATCAGTTAGCTGGCTGAGTGGTTAAGCAGTTTGTCCAGTGTCATGTTGCCGTTAGACACTGCACATCTTTGTGCCTAGCCCTGACATTTGGGTTTCACAGGCGAGCTGGGGTAGGAACACAGGTGTGGCGGGGTGACTGTGATACACACTCATACACTATGGAAAGTCACTGGCTACTCTAGACATTTGTACTATGTGTTTTCTATGGGCCTGACCATGTGGTAACTTAACATGGTCTATATCATTTTATTTTTACCACAAACCATTGACTAAAACCTTGAATTTTACAGGTGAACATACTGGGTTCAGAGCAGTCTATCCTGGCAGTACACCAGTGGCAAGAGATTGCCATTCCAACTACAATCTTCTCATCCACACAGCCCCAGCCTGCAGTTCCCTGCAGTGCATGACAGGGATGTGAAATTGCTGATAATAACTTGTGTGGCTGAAGTCACGAACATTCAAATGCCAGGTGGGCAGCATTCTTGCCAGCAGAAGGAGTCAGCCTTGTAGTGTGAATGTGAAGTGTCTCCCGTGGGTTCATGTGTCTGGAGGTGCTGTCTGGGAAGTTGTGGAGACTTTAGGAGGCAGAGTCCCTCTGGAGGAAGTTGTTCCGGGGGCTGGTCGAGAGGTCATAGTTGATAGCCTCACTTCTTGTTTCTTCGCTGCTACCTGAACACGGATGCAGTGTGCTCACTGCCTCACACCCCTACTGGCTCCGTCATGATGGGTTGTATCCTCTCAAACTGCAAGCCCAGATAACCCTTCCCTTCCTTAAGTTGCTTCATGTAAGGGAATTTCATCATGATGACAAGGAAGGCTAGCAGTCGAACAGAAACTAGGGTGACGAGGAGACCTTGTGCTGTTTTTTGAGGGTCTGGGTTGTTGACATCTACTTGGATGCACCAAGAGTTAAGTGCATGACAACTAGAGCCTCCTGCATTGCCACAGAGAGACAGACAGTGACAAGTTCTTGTAAGGTTTAACATGTAGTTACCTAACTAATCCCATTCCTAGTAAGTACACAAGAGAAAAGGAACCTCTGTCTACAGAAAGACGTGTACACAAAGGTCACAGTGCCATTATTTATACTATTTTCAAAATACAGGCAGCACATATAGTTCTTATCACCTAGCGATAAATAGGTAAATTTACCACACCCTACTTTGGGATGTTACTCAATAGTTAAAAGGCACGAGACATTAACTCATGACAAAACAGGTGTATCTCAGAAGCTCTACAGCGTGTGAAAGAAGCCACTGCAGGACAACATGCTATGGAATTCCATCCGTATGAAACTCTAGAGACAGCAAAACTCTGCTGTCAGAAGCAGCTGCCTGGATCAGCACAGGACCAGAACTGAGCTGGGGGAAACCCAGTAGAGGGAGAGACTGTTGTATATTCTGTGGGTCACAGCAGTTTTACAATTGTACCTAACTGCCAACATCCATTTAACAGAATACTTAAGTTGGGTGAATTTTATTGTATGTAAAAAAAACTTATGCAGACGCTAAGAATTAAAACAAAACAAAACAGACTTCCCCTGAAGAAATATAAAACACGACAAGGAATCGCCCATCATCTTCCCCAGGGCTGGGCTTAGGAGGAGTAAAGTGAAGTTGGCACTATCCTTTCTCCAGACTCTGTCAGATGTGAAACACTCTCCCATCACACAGCCTGCCCGCTGCATCCTTGATCCCTGTCCTGGAACCCCTTCCCTCAAGGGCTCCTCATTACCCCTTGAGGTGCAGATCAGTTTCGCCTGGTTAGCCCACAACCATGTTGGGGGCAATGCTCCACTCTGGCGACACACTCTGGCACGCAGCAAGCTCATCCTGGAGCCTTCACCCAAATCTACTTACACCGTCTAGTGAGAGGATGCTGACCAGAGACATCCTCACCACAGATCGAAGAGCACCATTTGCTTATTTATATACAGCCTTATCCAGATTATCAGCAAACACTTAAAATCCATATATGCAAGTGGCCTGAATGGATGGTCTAGAGCAGGACAGGTATGCCTCAGGCGCCTCAGGACCCACCCTAAAAGAGAGTTTTCTCAGGCGCCAGCTGAGGGTCTCTGAGACACATACAGACAGCCCTTGTATTTTCTGAAAAAAGGCAATGAATGCCAAACACATGCTGCTGGGCTTTCCTGAGTCTCTATAAATGTCATAATCATTTGATGTAAAAGACTACATTAACTACAATATCAAAGTAATGTTAGTAGTGCAAGCTATAATGTTGAATAAAGAAGAAACAGCCCAGAATGTAAAATTTTGTTTACACTGGAATTAGAACCACATAAAGAAAAATGTCAACATATGCAAAAAAGAGTTTAAAAAAAAGTTTGTGTGTGGATAATTACAGTCATATTGGGTTATAGCAGTGTGCTTTTTAAAATTTTTTCTTTTTAAAAATATTCCCTTCTGCATTGGCACTGCTCTATGTGTAAAATAAAAATCAGGAGAGAGAATAAAAATCAGGAGAGAGAAAAAAAATGCCAAGAGACCCTAGTCAGGATACTGTGTTTACATGCTGCCTGCCAGAGAAGGGTGGCTAGAGCTCACACCTCCTCCTCAAGGAGCTGAAGGATCTGCGCCTGGGAGCTCTGCCAGGTGCATGTAGCTATGTCATCCAGTGTTCATGCTGAAGAGGCTAGGGGCTGGGTCCTTTCAGGCCAGCTGTGGGCCATTTAAATAGGGACAATAAAAGCGAGAGGCCTTGACTATCAGACAGGTGAGCCTGGAGACAAAGCTTCAGAGCAAGGATGACTTTCATTCTCTACAACTGTCAAAAGCTGACGCCTGCCACACAAGAGCAGCCTTCACATGTTTCTCCCAAAGTAAACTGGGCTGAAATTTCAAGTCCAATTAAAGCAAAACTGTTGATTAAGAACAACAACCAATGAACAGCGGCAGCTTGACAAGGCCACGCCCATCCAGATGGGGACTCGGACTCCAGTCTAGCCTGGCCAGGTTCTCTGCTGTGCAGACCCCCGGATTCTACCAGACTGCAGCCCAGTTCTCCTTGCCTCCTACACTAGCACAGTCTTAGAGAGTAGCAGTAGTAGGCTGTATTTGCGGAGCTGAGGGAACAGGGAGAACAGGTCACACCAGGTCCAGGTAGGGTTAGCATTGCAGCAAGCCTGGTAAGAACACAGCTGCTCGAAGCCTTGGTTCAGGGTGAGCATGGTATTCTTAAAGATAAGCCATCATCTACTAGATGCCCACGCTGCCTACAAACCATTCATAATTCTCAGAAGAACACCATGACACCAGTGCCAAGTAGACAAGGACTAGACGAGAGAAACGTGGACACGCTATGTGGAAACTGTGGAAGGGGTTAGTCCAGAACACAGAGCATGCTCAGTAAACACTGACAGTGATATGAACTGATATGATTCTACAGTAACATGAGAAATCTGAACACGAAAGGCAAAGATCAGAGCGTGGATGGCCATCAGCCAATCAGAACTGCTTGCCACGACCTCCTTACGATTCATTGGTATTTCCCTATCTTTGTTCATGGTGTTCCATTGGCCTGGCATCCCTTCTATGTCTGTGCAAATCACAGCCCTCTAGTTCAGTGGCCATTATAAACATCACCTTTATGCTTTAAAAAATATATTTTGATTTTTACATTTAATTTATTATTATTATTACTTATTATGTGTGTTTATGTGCATGCATGCTTATGACATAATGTGCTTAAGGAGGCCAGTCTGCAAAAATTGATTCTTTCTTTTATGGTGGAAATTCTGTGAATGAAACTCAGGCCATCAGACTTAGAGACAAGCACCTTTACTGGTTGAGCCGTGTCATCGGTGCCCTGTCTCCAGATGCCATGTTTTCTATGATACTCACCCGACCACTCCAAGCTAGCAGTAACCTCTCAAGTCTGGGAGCTGCTCACTGAGGAGTTTCTCAGCATTCATTCTGAGGGACCATTTCTCTATTAGGAGCTGAGTTTCTGGAAGTCAGGAATCTCTTCTCCCTCCATAGCTAGCAAGGCATTCTCAAGAATGTTTTGAAAATACTAGACTAACAGGTGGTGTGGGTATGCCACCTTTATTATTGGAGGAGAGACTTGTTCCCAGGAGGGTCAGTGTGTGGTGTGTGTGTGTGTGTGTGTGTGTGGTTTGTGTTTGTGTGGTGTGTGTGTGTTTATCTGCATATGCATGTGTGTGTGTGTGTAATGTGTGTGTGGTGTGTGTGTATGTGTGTGTGGTGGGTGCAACTATAATGGAACACAGCAGACATACACTGGCTTCAATATTCATCAGTAGACTCCAATAAAGAATGCTGTGGCTGACTTTGCCAGGCAGAGTAAGATGGCACCTAACTCCTGCCTCTCTGTATTACTTAGAGGGACACTTAAACCTCAAAGAAGATCCATCTGAAGGAACTGGCATGTGGGATTTCATTTTCCCTAAGGCTTCTATGCCTGTGTCAGTAAACCATCAATAATTAAACAACAACAGTTAAAACAAGACCACCCTGGCATACAGCCCAAGGGTGGGCTACAGAAATGGTTTATATGGCCCCTTTATGGAGGGTGACTTTAAAAATTCTTCATAGTCTCTAGTTTAAAATGGTGCCTGGTCTATTTATCAAAGTATTCCATGAAATTTGAATAAAAAACCATATTATTAAAGTGTATATTATAAATGGCCAGAATCTGGAAGAGTTTTCTACTGAGCCAAAAAATGAACTGTGTTGAAAAATGTAAGTAAAGGTCCATATTCCCAAAGTCTCCTCTAGATAACAAAGACCTCTGGTTTGACATAATCAGAAACTTCTAGGCTCTTGAATGAAGGTATACATAAAGAGATTAAAATGGCCTCCAGCCAGGGAAGCAGATCAGTGCTTCACTCAGCCATCACCAGAGAAGTTGCCTCCTGCAGCAGATGGGAACAGATCCAGAGACCCACAACTGGACAAGGCAGAGTGAGAGACCTTGGAACACCCAGCCCTAAGCTGAGGTCTCCATCAAATCCTTCCCCTCAGGGCTCAGGAAACCCTGCAGGGGAGGAGGCAGGAAGACATCTCACTTCTCATCAAGGAAACATTTCTTTGCAATAGACAGAGACCATTACAGAAGAATGCAACCAATCAACATGCGGAGTTGTGAACCTCAGACCCAACTATGACACACTTCAGCCCCTCAGTACCTAAGGCTCAGGGACGGTGGCAAAAGAGTAGGCAGAAAGACTGTGAGAGAAAGATCAGGGAGTCTTCTCTGGGCCTGTCTCCTAAGAACATCAGAGCTACACCTGTCTACATCCATAAAGTCTCATCAACATGACTGCTCAAACAGGAGCTGAACAAGGGTCACCCCACTAGACATCAATGACTATGTGGAAGGAAGGTCAAGAGGCCTCCACCCCACATAAAGAACTGCAGGCAACTAAAGAATGCTGAGAGTAGGAGCAAGTCTTCCCAGGGAAGAGTATGCCAAGTGTTGACCCACGTGCAAATGGTCAGCCCTGAAAAGATACACATAGTGCACTATGCAGACTGAGCAGGTTGTATTTCTGTTATGTAGAAATACACTGACCACCCCACACATACGTATGTAACAATTAATAAAAAAGAGGCAGTGAACTTGAAAGAGAACAAGGTGAGGTACACAGGAGGGCTGTGGGTCTCTGTATCTGTTCCCATCTGCTGCAGGGAAGAAAGGGAAGGGGAAATAAGGCTGTTATACTGTTATCTCAAAAAGTTACAAAAAAGGAAAAAAAGTACATATTTATGGGGTGCCATACCATGTTTTGGCAGCATGTTTCTTGACAATTTTCCTTATGAAGGCACACATTTGTGTAAAGAAATACCCTTATTAGAATTTTAATAATTATGAAAATTATAATTACAAGTAGAAAAAGACACACTATTAATAAAATATAATACAGCCCTAAACTCATTGCTAGGAGACAATATTTAAAATCATTGGAACAGTTTGTTTCAAGAAAAAGGAATTAAAAATAAGTTTAAAATGTAACATACTCGTTACTATTTTACACTTTCTTGGAGAAGTATGATTTCAAAAGAATGCCCCAAATAACACCTGTGGGTCATACCTTCATAGGCTGTCATTACAAAAAGGAAATGGTTCTGATGTCAGCAACATCCTCCTGCCCAGTCTCCCTCAAACCCTCAGGTGGTGGCTCTCATAACTAGAGCAAGTACAATGACCACAACTTAGGCTGAGCATCTAGGGGTGGGTCCTTCCCGTAACCTCCATTCTGTCCGGAGCACTTGGTGTCATCATTTGGAAAGCCCACGAACTCAGGAAATATTTGCTGAGTAAAGAAAGGACCGATCTAAGGAAAGACGATTCCATCTTGGAGGTCACACACAGTGTAGAAGGTCTGTGCGCTCACCTCACGGTCCAGACATCTCTCCTACAGAGAGCAGGGAGGACCCTGGGCCCCAGGTTCTCTCCTTCAACCCAGACTGCATGCTTCACAGGAACTCAGATGGAGCCAAAATCTGGTGCCATGGTTTGATTTCTCTTTTTCCATTTCAAAAGAAAGAGTTGTAGTTAATTCTGCTTTTCCTGCAGGCAGAGGGAAGGGGAATTTTCATGTCTGTGAAAGGATGGCACACCCCCAGCCATCTGAGCACAGCTCTTCCCAGGGACACCTGTTTGCTCTAACTGAAGTCCGTCCAAACCAAGTCCCCGGATCGGGAGCGTCTCTTCCGATGCCCCACTATTCTACAATATTTATTCCCCACCTGTCTGATGCCTGTGAGAGCTTGGGAATGCTCCAGCCAGGGAAAGATGTGCCTTGGCCCTGATATGGCAAAGCTACCAGCAGCGAATGCTCATCCAGAATCTGGCTCCAGGGGAGCTGGGGTTCACAAATGCCCTTCTTTTCAGTCTGCTAGACTTAGCAAAAGCCGCTAAGCGAAGGCGGTAGATACTTCTATCCTCACACCTCACATTAATATGTTACAGAACCAGGCAATACCTCTCACCAGTGTTTATTAGCACTGGTTAATCAGTTTCTCACTCCTGCTTAATATTCAGTATTCCAGGCATTTAATAGTTGCCTGACATTGGAAGTGAGGATCGGAGAATCAGTTTATCCAACAAGGGAACTGTTGAAATGCAGAGGGTAAATGCAGTAAAAAGAAACCTTAAATGCATAATTTAACATGTAATTCAAGGCAGGAAAAAGAAATGCCTACATCAGACTCTAGTTATAATAGTGAAATAATGCTTTATTTTAAAAATTCTAGCCATGAGAAAACTGTGCATCTGAAAAGCCTACATAAAGCCTTATAAAATAAGAGACCTTTTATCTTCTCCAGATCTATGAGCTTGAAAATACTTTATCTATGCAATTTCAAGGCACATAAAAACCCCGGTGAATAAATAAAATGTTCTTTTCTCCCCTTTATACAGAAGCTTTAAAAATTATCCATATAAATAGCTTGGCCTTGAACAAACAGATTAAAAGACCTAAAAGGCTGCAGCTTCAGATCATGTACACAGAACAGAAAATGATGTCTTTCTTTATTGACTGGGCAAGTTTTCAACAAACTTATTTTCTGTATGTCCATTCAATAAGAAATATTTAATTGGAATATATGGGAAAATTCAGCATTTTAAGTGGTATACTTACCAAATTGACAGTATCACATAATAAACAACCCATGTATTCTGCCAGTGTTCTTAATATCTCCTCGTGAATCACACACACATTACAAATGGTCAATATGCCGCATTATTTCAAAGGCCAGGAAGTTTTTTAAATATGTAACTTTAGTTAGGCACATGAAAATTCTTAGTATTTTTCTGACACACGAGAAAGGTTTTCCTTTTCATAACTGCTTACAATTAGAACTACTTGAGTGACTCCGAGCTGTACTCTTGAAGGAAGCCTTAAATTCCGCCACAACTAAAGTCTTCTTAGCAAGTTAAGTTTAAGGTGAAGGTCACACTGCAGCTTGACATGTTGGTTTTGTGAGCAGATGAGGCTCCAAGCTGTTAGTTTCCTAAGTGCCCCTGCCATAACAGGAGCCGGTGTGCTCCCTATGCGGCTGAGAATGAAGCTGACTCTCAAGCTTCTCATCTGCCACCTCCTTCATGGAGTCCCACTCAGGGACAAGGGGTGTTCTCTTCCTGTCCCAGGTATACATCTCTTCCTTGATCTCTCCCTCACCAGGTAAATCAAGTTACTGCAGGCACATCCCACGCACATCCCATTTACACAAAAGCTGGAAAGTCAGATGGCGAGCCTCCTGAGGACATGGTTTTGAGCAAATCTCTGGGGAAAAGACTGACCTTTGCGTTGAAGAGGATGCTGGCACTACTACAGCCAACAGCATGAGAACATGGTTAGTTTGGCTAAGCCTAGGCTGCTGGCCCGAGTTTTGCCCTATCTTGGTGGGAGGACTTGGATCAGACTCAGTTTCTATAAGTGTCAATGTCTGTAACAGCTATGGTTTGAATGTGTTCCCCAGAAGTCTATGAGTTGGAAGCTTACCCTCATGTTGGAATTTGTAGGTGCGGTTCTTGGGAGTTAGCAGGGATTAGGAGTCTTGAAGAGGAGGCTGTCATGAAGTAATGGGGGCAGGACAGGAATAAGAGAGACTTAAGTTAGCATGCTTGCTCTGCCTGTTTCATACAGCAGGGGCCCTCAGAGGCTGGACAGGAGCTAATGGCATGCTCTTCAAACATCAGTTTCAAGAGCCATAAACCAAGCGTGTCTATACGTTATAAAAGTACCCACTCGCAAGGATTTGGCTCAGAATATAGATTTAATAATGGCATCAGTTTAGTTTTATAAAGATTACCTTAGATGAAGCCATGCGTGGCCCTAGTTAACTACCATCCCATTGCATTTTTAATGGTCATGATGAACCTTATGGACTTCTCCCTGATAGCGACCTGATTTCACAAGCACATGCAGAGAAACAGTGAACTTTTTGGACAGAATCAACATAAGAGCTTCTCCTATGCCAGCACACTTCAAAAAAGTGAGGGCATCCAAGTGACTGCACGGTACCCAGCCAGCACACGGGTGCCATTCTACAAGGGTGCCTCATTCCCACACACCTTAGGACTTGGGTTTCCACGATTTTGACAATATTATGGAAGTTTAGAAGAAACTCTCACACACATTTTCTCTCTCTCTCTCTCTCTCTCTCTCTCTCTCTCTCTCTCTCTCTCTCTCAGAAACGTCCAGTGGTCAGAGACTCAGGGAAGCCAGCCAAAGAGAGGAACCACTTCCTTAGGGCTTGAGACAGGAATTTTTTTTTTTTTTTACCCAGGGCATGTTTGGACCTCGTTCAGATGCCTTTAACTGACTGGAGATGAAAATGTCCTTAGGATTTCCCCACATCATAAAACTATTAAGGAGCAGAACGTGGGGGGTTGAGGGCTTAGCCCTAGGTGAAGTGTAAAGGAACACAGAAAACTCTTCTCCCCCAATGTCAAGCCATGCCAACCCTCTTTAAACTGGACTCAAATTCACCATCCTAGCATTTTCCATGGAAATCCAGATGCCAGGTCTAAAGCTTTTTTTTTTTTTTTTTTTAAACATAATTTTGCCAAATAAGTCATTTTTTTCTTTTTTACAAAAATCTTTTATAAAGACCATTGAGGTTAAAAAAATGAATACTCTTCCTTTCATGCCAGCTGCCATCTTGTCAAGGAATGTCAGAGATAATTTAAAATGAAAAATCACAACCTCAAAGTTTGTAAGTTAAGAAAGATTTTAATTTCATTTTTGGATATTAAATATGTTTCTTAACAAACTGTGTTGCTTTTTTTTCCTAGAAAAGCAAAGAATTCCTTCTTAATACCTAGATGACAGAGTCTCCAGCGACCCACAGTTGTTTCTTATTATGGCTTCCCTGGAAACCATTTCTGGGAAGGCACAATTCCCAGCACTTAACTCTGTTTACAGCAGACAAACCTGCTTGTATGGTATAAATAGGAATCTGTCTTTAAATGCTGCTGAGAAGATAAAAGGCAGGCGTGAAAAGGAGCCATTTCCTGCCCTAAAGGTGGTTAGAAAAGATTCTTAGCTACTTTAGGAATGGCAGCAAAGCATAAATAATAATTATCAATTGCCGCACAGTAAGATTCTAATTTTATAGAAAAAATTATATAAAAAGAAAACAAAAACTAGCCAGAGATGCCCTTAGAACCGTCCGTGTTGGGTTCCTTTACGCTGAGATTATGAAACCCTGCTTTGTGCTCCAGTTTGTGATGTATATCTATAACTCGCTCTTGTCCGTGCACATAAACCTCGCCTTGTCTCCCCACTGCACTTTGAAAAGAAGCTTCACAGTCGTCTGACTTTTGATCTGGGTCGCAGCGAGGCTTGACCACCTGCACTGTGCATGAGCTGTTACTGAGCTGGCTTTGTGCCGTCTGGTAACACAGCAATCCTTTTAGAACTGATGTGTGAATACGCTGATCTACAGTGTGAGTGTTCAAACAGAAAAACATGGTGGTGGCCGTGGAGGCAACTGCGGTGGCAGCAGAAGGGGTGTGTGTGTAAAGGAGACACTCTCACCCTGGGTTTATGAAGTTGCCCCCACCTCCAGCAGTAATCGAAACAGGTGCAAAAGGCCTCCCTCAGCTCTCAATGGAGCAGACAGCGGTGGGAAGGCAGGAGCCTGGGATTGTAAGATGTTTGGTGCTGGTATATGTTAATAAATAGCCATTTACAGGGTCGTGGGGGGGTTCCATTACTTGTTTATAAGGGATGCCTAGGGCGTCTTGCTTGGAGTTGACAGCTCAAGGCTGCGTTCAGAGAAGGCATTCACTGGTGGCCAAGGTAGAGTGCCCCCATCACTCCGTCGCATTAAAGAACTGCTCCCATGTGGAGAGACAGGAATGGTGGAAGAGAAAGGTAATTCAAGAAACAGGTCAAATTGTGGCTCACAACAGAGAAGTAGAAGCTGCCTTTCTATTGTGATGAGACAAAGGGCATAAGTCTCAGTGCACGGGGACAGAGTGTGCCTCTGAGCGAGCACGCTTCCGTGTGGCCAAGGTGCAAGATGTAAAAGCGTGCATGGTTTCAACTACACTACACCCACGGGAACTGCCACCGAACTTTGTAACTAGTCTCACTCATCCTTCCAAAGGTGATCAGCCGAGGCTTGTGGTGGAGGACCATGGCCCTGTGCAGAGTGTGAGGGAGCCCCCAGCTCCCAGCCCCCAGCCCCCAGAGGCTAGGAGTCGAGAGGAGAGGGCCCTCTCCTGGAAAAGCTCCCTCCTCAGGTTGCCAGCATGTGGTTGCTCCCCAGTAGACATCTGGCTACCAATGGGCCACCTCTGTCCTGTGTTGAACGTTCCAAGTGTGAATGGGCCTGAGTCTGGTGGAGGCCCACACTGGCTGAGTCCCATCACTCTCTGGTTTGGTGTTTTCTCTTTCTGTTTTATTTCCTCCCTTGCTTACTACAGCTGGTTGTATCATACTGCACAGAGGGAGTGAGAAAAAAAAGGCTCTGGCCAAGAAGTAAGATACAGGTGCTAATAACATCCATGCAGACACGTGACACAGGGGAGATGATGCTAGGGTCTTATGGGAAGTCCACAGCACTGATGGATGTACAGCAGAGCCATATGGCTGAGACCTGGGCCTGATGAGGAGGGATGGATGCTCCCTTCCTGTATGATGACAGTAAGGTCTGTGAGTCTGTCAGCTGCTCTCTTGGGTTGGACATCCTCAACCTTGTGTCTGTCCTCAGAACAAGATCCCTTTTCTGGAACATCACATCACGTATATGACTTATCTGACGAGAGTCAATAAGGTCCCTGGCCTGACTGGTTTTGTGTGTGTGTGTGTGTGTGTGTGTGTGTGTGTAGCCAGTCTGCTCCGCGTTTCTGTCATTTATACTCAGAACATTCTGTCCAGTATGCATGGCAGAGGCAGAGTACTGCAGAGACATGGGTAACTAACTAGTGCTGTGGATAAGTCATTCACAGGAGCCGGGACCTGGTGCTGGTCCGCAGGTCAGAGTTGCCAACAAGGCCAGAAGCTCACTGGCATCTTGGAGATGATGCTAAGCAGGAACATTTGCGTGGGCAGGTCACCAGGGCAGCAACAGCAGAGGTGGGGCATGAGGTGTCTTCCTCCAGCAGGAAACTGTTCATTGTGAATTGTGGAGCACATATCGGCCAATCATACATTAACATATAAAAGAGGAGGGAAAAGGGCACAGAGAACGAGTGGGGGGCTTCTTCCACAGGAGAGGGAAAATCAAAGAGCTTGCAGGTGCTTTGCTCTGCTCAGAATCCTGGGTATTCTGGGTACTGTAGAGGAGTTTAGCACTGTGGCCAGCTGAGGGAGAGCCGTGGCTACATAGAAAGAGGGCTAACAGGAAAGGATCATAGGATTTTATTTTTATTACTAGTAATTCATAATTTTCTAAAAATCTTTTGGGAACATAAAATGCCGAGTTAAAATGTACACACCTAAGAAAACCCTCTTAAATAACTCTGGTTTCAGGGAATGCTCTAAGTTTTTTTTTTTTTTTTTTCTCTCCTTGGTTTCTCAAAGCACTAATAGTAATGGAAATACCACATGTTTACTGAGACCCTTTTAAGCCATAGGCACTGTTACATGCATTGTCTCTAACCGGCATAGTGTATGAGGTGGAGGCGATTATAATCCCTCCTTTATAAGTGAGGAAACTGAGGCACAGAGAAGGTTCTGGCAAGAGGTTAATACTAGCAAGCAGCCAACTGAGCTCACAGCCTAACTCTTATACACACGCCTACACAGAATGTCGTTTTTAATAATTAAACAAAACTGGGACTGTTTTCTCCAGTGAGGATAAGGCCCCAGGTGATATAGCACTAGATGCAAAAATAACATTTTCTTACCCTGATATTTGCCAAGCACTGGCAGGAAGAGAGAGCGCAGGCGATGCTGCTACACACTGTGGGTTTTTATTGGCTCCAATTAATGCTCAAAAGTAGCAACCCTGAAGGTTCCCCAGGAGCATGCTAGCAAGAGACTCCCTTGGTACACGGGGGACAGTGCACCCCAAGAGCAGGATCTAGTGGGGTTCATTCTATGCTTTTAGTAGAACCACCAAAGATCTACAGTGGTCGTCTGCCCACTGCAAGGACACTGGTGGGCCACAGAAGAGCATGAGGGAGATCCAGGTACTGCAGGCACACAAGCTGACACTCACCAGTTACGTCTCTCTCTCTCTCTCTCTCTCTCTCTCTCTCTCTCCTTCCCTCCCTCCCTCCCTCCCTAGGATCTTACTGTGTAGTCTTGGCTGGCCTGCACCTTGCTATGTAGAGCATGTTGGTATCAGACTCCCAGAGGCCTATCTGCTTCACGGGGACTGGGATTAAAGGCCCATGCTACTGCGGCCTTCAATGTATTTCTTAAAATGAGAATGGAAACATACACCTTTGAGTCATTCTGAAGGTGAAGTCCATATTGACCAAATACCTAACACCTGGCAGTACAGTTCCTACTAGCTAGGAGGGACCATTGAGGCCACAAGGAACAGAGGGACAGTTGACCACATATACTAACCAAGTGTTATTCTTCAATTTATGTTAAAGGTGTCGTCACTTAGAGGATTTGTTTAGTGTGCAGTTGTTTCACAGAAGAAACAGACTCATATAAGGTCACAGAGCAGCGGAACTCAGCACTGCGAGAACTGGCCAGTTTGCTCTCCCTTTGCCACTGGGCAGTGAGAACTGCTCTGAATTAAAACCTGCCACCAGGATCCTCCTGTGGTTTGTTTGGAGGAGCCAGCTGGCCTTACAGCCTAGATCTGCTCCTGCTGAAGTCCTTAGGGACTCTCCTCTCTCCAATGGGGACAATGCCAGGTGGTTTAGGGCTAAGTCAGATCTCAGGCATAGAGTACAATACAGAGTCAAGAGACACGTGAGGGCTTGTTCTGTGTGTGCCAGCCAGGAGTGGCAGCTTCGGTGTATCAGTAAGTGACACCAGAGCAAGAGTCTGGCTTTTTCTGGTGTTTACTTTTTCGTTGTTGCTTGTTTATTGGGAGTGTACCCCTCCTCCAGGCTGGTCTGAAATGATCCTTTCACCTCATGCTCTCTCCAAGTAGCTGAGACTCTAAGTGTGAATCCTGGGCCTGGCCCAGTGCATACAAGGTTATTAGAAAGGTTATTAGAAGAATCTGAATAGGGAAACAAAGTTATTCTTTAACTTGGTGGCAGCACTTCTATTTTGGCCTTGAAGAGGCCATAGGACAGAGGCAGCAATCCAACTGATGAGCAGGACATTTATTTAGTTACCCAAACAGGACCAAGGTGGAAGCTTCCTCTTCTTGTGGCTGCATGCACCTTGCCCTAGTCCCACCTGGGAAGCCTGAGAATGAGCAGCAGAGCAATTCTTTTATTTGGAGAAGGAACAGTTGATTAAGGTGAAACTCCAGGGTGAGACTCCAATACGCTGCCCAAGTGAATGTACACCCGTCACCACTGAGGGAAGGGAAGGGTGAGAGCGAGAGGGAAAAGAGGGATCCACTCAGGAGAATCAGCTTCTCCTGTGCGCAAGAACCAGAGGCACATCCCATGGCCCCTTCCTTACCATCCTGAAAGCCCTGCTGAGTCTGAGACACTACAAGATCACCTAGAACACAGCACAGTGTTTGCTGCTGCAGACTAAGGTCAGGAGGAGTTGCCTTCTACAGCAGCATAAACATCTGGTCATGGCCTATGTAAAATAAGTCTTATTTGTTCTGAAAACGTTGTCTGCAGTGGACTGATCTTACAACTACCCTTACGAATCGTCTGATGCATGCTTGTGTTTTATCTGTCATTTTACCTACACAAGCAGACCATGTGTAGACATAAACTATGATTGCAAGGATGGGCGCTGTTGCTGCTCAGGCTCAAGTCACTAACAAGCACTCACCAACATAT
The DNA here is from genome assembly GCA_028551405.1 of Uromys caudimaculatus. Classification (NCBI taxonomy): domain Eukaryota; kingdom Metazoa; phylum Chordata; class Mammalia; order Rodentia; family Muridae; genus Uromys; species Uromys caudimaculatus. Next base: position 5,535,714 of record CM052703.1, read on the forward strand.
TACAAACAGTGCTGTGGGGCTCTTGCATCTGCAACTGTCTGCTTTGGCCTTTCACAGGTCAGCTGTAGCAGATGCGCCGGCAGCGCCCTGTGAAAGGAGTCCTATAAGCCACTGGGAGACAGAACGCATGGTTGAAGGAAGCATTCTCATCGTATGCATGGCAGCCATTGTCAAAGTATATGACACTGAGCTCGTCAAATAGAAGCTGTTTCCTGCTGTAACCCAGACACTAGCACAGACAATGTTGTTGGCACATACGGTTGTACCATGTCTTCCAACTTTATGCTAAGGGAACTCCCAGACCGCAGACTACAGGAATACAGGTATTTCTAGAAAAGATGCTAGTAATGTCATATTATGAATTATCATTTACTTCTTCAGAGGGGAAAGAAACACAATCACAACTTCCTTTCTTTTTAAATAAAAGACTTGAAGATCTCGAAGTTTATTATTATTCTCACCACTATTTGATATGAAAAGAATCCCAGTTATAAGTGGTGGTGGCACACGCCTTTAATCCCAGCACTCAGGACGCAGAAGGAGACAGATTTCTAAGTTCAAGATCAGCCTGGTTTACAGAGTGAGTGCCAGAGCTACACAGAGAAACCCTGTCCTGAAAAACAACAATAACAGCAAAAAGAATCCAAGTTAAAAAAAGAAAAAAAAAAAAAAAAAGGATTTCCAGTAAGATGCATAAAAAACACGTGCTTGCTAGCACGGACATGGGCGTATACACACGGGAAGAAACACTTGAGCCCCCAGTGATACCACCACACCCCAGGACAACCAATTACAATGACCAAATTTTGTGAGACTCAATGAGAAATCCATTCCTCAGCCCCAGTTATCACATGAATGGCTATTTGTTTTGTGGCTATTTTCATTATTATCTGAATCCCACTTTATTTAAAGTCTGTCTAGAGAGCCAGGAAATGAACAGTCTGTCCCGAGGTAGCTTTCCATCTATGTCAAGAGAAAAGAAAAATTACTTTCCAGGAATCGGCTATGGCTTCATTCTGATGTCATGTTTTACTATTATAATTCTGAATGGACCAATTTTCTCCCTTGTTTTCTTTCTTTGACAAGATGCAGTAGCTACATGAAAGAGAATTTCTGTTTCATTGGATCAGTTGCTATTTCACTAAACTAGACACGTCAATATTTTCTGTTTAACATTTTTTTGTAAAACATTTTTAGTTTATGATTAAACAAACCGTATTCTACTTCCCTAATTTATCTTTTGCCGGCTGTTGGTGCTTCTAGAGTCCCCTTAGGAGTCTGCAAGGAAGAGTCAGAGGTGGAGGACTGGAGCACTTTCCTTGAGAACTAGTTAATCTCTGTAGTTTATTTCTGTGCACATATTCTCTGTACACTGAAGTATCGTAAAAGCAAAGAAAGAAGTGTTTGTATTTCTGGATCCCTGGGCTGTGCACACAGACATTAAATATTTACTGAAGACATGAATAAGCAGGGGGAAAAGGGGAAGAAAAGAGAGGTACATGAGGGAAGAAGGAAGCTAACAAAAGACTGAGAGGTGTGGGGGGGGTTAGAGGCTCTGAGTCCTGTCAATGTCGCTGCTTACTTATTTGGTCACTCTCATAGATGACTAAGTAGACACAGATACAGACTTTGGTACAGATGAACATGGGTGGGTCCTCCTGCCTTCATGACAGACTAGCCATTGCTAAGTAACCTGGCACAGATTATGGACGATGTCCTGTCATCTCTGTTCATTGTACAAATTTAAAAACAAAAGTTAAAACAACCAGGAATCTTTATTAGAATTCTCTGGTTTGTATTTGTTTTCAGCCACACAGAATTTATCATATAAAAATCAATGTGTTTATTCATTGATAGGTAAATGCATGATTCAAAGACATTCTCTTCCTTCACTCATCTGTGGAGATGAACTGTGAGCACAGTGTTCGATACCAGCCTCCCCCTACGTCAGAAGCGCCTGTTGCCGCACGACGTGGCTGTGATGGGCAGTGTTAGTGTGGACAAGGAGTGTCCTGTGTGCATTCTGCAATTCCCCTCCTCAGTCCTGGGCAATGAGTGCCCTGGGAGCAGGGATGGAAGGGAGGGCAACACATCAGTAAGGACCTTAGGTAAAAAGACTGTGGTCCACAAATGAGCACTGGTCCATATCTTGAGAGACTTACTTTTTGGGAAATAAGTCCCAAATAATGAAGTAGTTGGCAAAATGTTTACATTTCCTCAAGCAGAAAATCGACTGTTTGACATGTGGGATAGTAACTAGAAACAAACCCCTAAGCCACCACTATGCACTTGGGTCCTGAGGCCCGAGTTATAGCATTGAGTGGAGATGCTACTCATGGTGTCTTGGCAGACATCCACATGCCAGCTGTGCCTAGCGAAACACACTGTCCTATATGCAACACCAAAGGACCTGAGGGCATCCTTGGCTCAGGCACAGCAAGGTGATGTCCATCTGGGGAGTTTTATTTCTGTTCATCCTTTAGTTTTCAACGGTCCTAATGCTATGACCCTTTAATGCAGCTTCTTATGTTGTGGTGACCCACAACCATAAAATTATGTACTTTTATGCTTCATAACTGTGATTTTGCTACTGTTAGGAATTGTAGTGTAAATATCTGATATGTAGGAGATTTGGTACATGACTGAGAGGTTGAGACAGTAGAGAGCCGCATTTGTCTGCAAAGGGAAGCCCATGTAGACAGCAGCCCTCTAGGAAGCCACCTTGGGGGTGTGATTTCCCTCCAGAAAGCCCAAAGGTGGCAGAAGTTGTTGGTGTTCCCACCCTCTCTAAATGACTTGCAAATTTATTCAGACACTATATGAAAGGATGCTCTATGTGTTGAGACAACTGTCTGCAGTGTCCTGTACCGAGGGCGATGTACATCAAGTAGAAACGCGGGCAGAAGCACACGGGTTTAGAAAGCCATAAATCCTTATTTGAATCTGCCAACCTGAAAGCCACGAAGAGCCAGAATAAACTATTTTTCCTAAATGCTACATCTGATTAAGCCATACCATGAAGTGACAGCTGAACTTTAACATTAATATGATATTATTTAAATAACCACATGATTTTTTTTTTACACTAAAAATGATGAATGATTTCTGGACAGCTCAATCGACAGAAAGCAGGAGGACTCTTTAATGAGATTTGACAAAATGGAGACATGGAGAAGGCTCGTTACAGCTCATATGGCAGGCTCTCCAAGGGAAGCACGAGGTGCTGCTCTTTCTTTATATTGTCTTTAGGCACTGATGCATTCCTTCAGTTGCTAGTGCTCTTCTCTTTGGACTTTGAGTCTTTCTTAGGTCATTTATGCACTGCTCTGAAAGCTGAGGCCCTGCAGGTTTTGTTTCTGAGTTGGGATGGTGCCTCCAGGGAAGGGAAACTGGGGAAAGCGCTGGGAACTGCAGGTTGACCGCTGATGGGGCCATGGAGAAATCACATCAGCCCCAGCAAGTAACAATTATACATTTACTTGTTCTTTCTTACACAGTAAACCTTTAGCAGTGCAAACAGCTCCAGTATGTTTCTGTACATGGATGTACAAGCAGAGAGGGCTTTAGCTGTGTTATACAGCTGTGTGAAAAGAAGAGTTTGCTCTTCCTCTGGTCACTTTCCACACTCCCCGTCCATCTATCCACTCACAGTTCCACGCTCTCGTGACCATGGTAAACGATCGTTTTTACTCTTTAGAGCATTAGTGTAAAATAAGTAAGTGTAGAACAGACTTAGAATATGACCCATCTGTATTTATTTATCTTTTTAAATTCTTCCAAATATTTTCCATCAATCAAAGCTTAGTCATACATGCAGTATTAAAATATTTGTTGTGGGCACATATGGATTCAGCTTTCTCTGATACCTGCAACATTCTTATCACACTAAGTATCTACCTGAGTCACGATGCTTCCCAAGCAGCCTTCCTCCCAGCAATAAAACAGGGAGCCAGTGAGCAGAACCAGTACCCAGTGCTCTCCGGATGATGGCAGGCCTGCATTCCCTCCATCAGAAGCAAGAGGAAAGTCAGCATGCTCTTGCCATGGGCCTTCCTCAGGCTATAGAAAAATGCTTCTTGTCTACCCCGAATTCTTTCCATAGCTTGAGGTAGGCCCCCTAGCTCAAGTTTCGTCTCTAATCTGAGTAACCCATTATATGTCTCTGACGAAAAAGGGTTAACATCAGTGCTCTGTTATTTTGAAAGGGTGTTGACCCAGCCGAGGAGGGAGAGGCAGAATCCCAGCAGCCTTAAAGTGCTTAGTCCCAATGGGAGAAAAACACAGTTAAGAAGAGAAAACAGAAGATCACTCCCTACCTGGCTCTTACCTTCGCAACATCCCCGTCAGAATCCGGGAGCTCTTCCCCAGGTTCGCATCTGTTTCCCGGAGCTACATGGGAAAGGCATGGTGGAAGCAAAGGAGAATGGAGTCAGATGATTCTACAGCATCTGTGGCAGGGTAACTGAGTTCCATGGGAGAAAAGCTAAGCAGTGAGATGCCACACACAAGCATAGACTCAGTTCTTGAGACTAAAGAACTAACTACATGAGGGGGTTCCAGGAGCTGGAAGAAGGATACTTGAACCAGATATCAAAACAAATGCCTCACATACAGACAGGGCTTAGCATTCCTGTGGTAATTAATGTTTAATATATGACAATGCACAGTCTTAAAACTATAAATGGAAATGAAAATGAAATGAAGTTAAGGAAGGTGAGGGTCAGGATTTTCACAATCTTTGCTCTGAAAGATTAATATACTCCAAAATCTCTCTCAGTGGCTTTCTTTCCTTAGTCACAGAGTTAATGAAATATTTACCTGGGGCATTCTGAGAGCTGGCTGCTTTTCCCTGCTTCTCAAGCCCTTGCTTTCTCTTCCTGCACGTGGCCAGCCCCCCACCGTCCTGACACACACGTCTCATGGCTATGCTGTCACTGTCTTGTGTCCGTCCCAGCAGCCTCTTAGCTGTGCCTTCTCATTGATGAACGTGTAAATGACGGAATGACTTATACTCACCCGTTCACGTGCCCGCTGGATCTTTTCTCTGTCATGACTCAGGTTTTCCAACATCTCTTGGCCGATTTGCTCTATGGCAAAGAAAAGAAACTGTAAGGAACAGTATCTTGGCGTATATGGAGACCACGCGATATACCCCAGAGGTACTAGGATGATCACAGATACAGAGCCAAATCAGAGTGCCGTGCCTTGCATAACAGATACGTTTTAATTATTGTATTTGAAAAATACATTATTGGATAAATTTCTCATCTTGCAGATGACTGGATGCAATTTAAAATCCAACAAGCAGACTATAGACAACACAGCATCAATGACTGAGGGGTGATGTGACTTGTCCAAGGTCACTCCAGGAAATTCCTAGCAAGATGGAGGGCCTAGTGTAATGATTAGTTACTTCATCACTGTGGAGCGTAGCCTTTGAGTTTATACTCTAAGAGTAACTTGGAGGAGTCCGTAAGTCAATATCCATGTGGAACAACTGTGATTTTAATCCATGGAATTCTCACTTTTCTTACCTACTGCATTTACTGGTAGTGGGACTATCCCTTTGCTCCCAGTCTTCTGGGGGCAAGAGCTCTTTTATGTGCTCTTAGCTGCTGTAGATTCTTGAGTCAAATCAGGTGAGGGGCAGTTCGCCTTCCAAATTCTTAGGCTGAACACCACTTAGTGTGTTTGTTAAAAGCCATACTGCTGACTACAATGGGGATTTCCCCTGTCATGATGCTCTCAGTTGCTTGGCCCTTGGCAGTCTTTCCTCTGACTACAGACATTTTACAAGACTCTAAGTATGACCCGATCTTGTGAATAAAGAGCTGCTCTGAATGATTTCTTTCCCCCAGTCCCATTCATCACCACCAGAAGGTACATATCTTATGAAGAAAGACCATTCAATTGCCTCTGTTAAGTTAGGTACCATAAATATGGTCAGATGCATTGCTGTACATGAACCCGTCAACCTCTCACAGCCTGAGAATGCCTTCCTAGCCCATGATTTTCCACATAAAGTATTTATTTCTTCTTAGATATATCTCAACTCTTTGCCATTGACCTCATAGTTTATCCTTAAAGTACAGCTATGTGACACACAGGGCTCCTAGTAGACATGTGACCAAAGTAAGGATGGTGCGGGAGGCAACCAAAGCTGAGCATCCTTCATCCTGGTTCTACATTGAAACTACCAGAAATACTCAACTTTGCCATATGGTTTCTATTACTTTAAGTTCCTGTAATCACTAAAATATAGCAATTGTAATTAATTTATAACAAAACTCTATGATATGGAAGAGCACCACAAATCATTATTTCAAGAAAACACTATTACTTCCTATCAAAACAGACCGTGTACTAATACATGATTTCCAACAAATGGAAGAGACTACTGATACTGTGTCTACCACCTCAGTTAGTATTTACGGAAGAAATGAAGAAATGAAAGTATGAGATAAGAAAAAAATGAAGTCCCAGCAAGGTTTAAGGTTCCTGCTTGGGCTCTTCCAGCACAGCCCTGGGGAAGGCAACACTGGAAAGCAGATGTGGGAGCCTCGAGTCTATTGGGTTCTCCAGGGGAAACTCCACTCCGATCTCTACTCCTCTACTCAAGGAGTCAATGGACTAGGAGGTCAAGAATCAGGCTCTTCCTGGAGTTGTTAAGACACACCCACAAACTCTTTGCTTCCATGTGGGATGTGACTCAGTTTGCAAGTATTAACCTTGGCTGGCAAGAAAGGAGAGTCTTGCAAAAATGTGGCCCTAGTCATCTTTGTTGGGAACAGCATTCTTCATTTCTAGGCTGCTATCTTATATTTTAATACATCAGTAAAGAAAACCTTAGCCAGGTAGATTAGAAATGATAAGTCTTATGGACACAACAGATAGCAAGAGAGTAAAATTTGTGTCTCAAACAAAGCAAATCAGAGGAGATTGCTTTTAATACAGACAGTTATTTGTTAGATAGTATTATTAGATATTTAGGGAAATTGTAAGATGGTTAGTTTGATTTTTCTTGAATAATTTAAGATAAAAGCACTCATCAACAACACTAGGAAAGCATTCAAGAGGGCTGGGGAGATGGCTCAGTGTGGCACAGTGGTTAGGGCACTGCCTGCTCTTCCAGGAGATCAGTTTCTGGCACCCACATTGCAGTTTACAGCTGTCTATCTGTAACCTGCCCCATGCATCTGAGGTGCATCGATATGCATACGCACAGAATACTCACACACATAAAATAAAGCTAATAAATATTATTTGAAAGGAAGAATTCAAGTGCACAGACCTGAAACCATGGCAACTGTGACATGCTATGTCTACATTCCTTAGTTCCTTAAATTGTCTTGAGGTCTTTGATGGGAACAGCTGCAGTGCACTTACAGCATAGTGTGAGACATGTACACTTCATAAATAGCATCTTTCTGACCACTAAACATCTTGAGGTTAGGAAACAATGGAAAGCACACAATGAAACTGGTTTCTGTATGCCTCAGCTCTGCATGTCAGCACGGCGTGACGAATGAATTCCTGGAGGAAGACTTCCTTCCTGTCCTCCCATCCTTTCCACAGAGGTCTTGGGACTCGTCCCGGGAATACAGCACTCAAACATGTAAAATGAATTGTTTTTACAATTATGCAGAATCAATCATGGGGTCAAGCCATGGCCCTTTTATTTATAGGGCGCACACTTGTGAGGGGTCTTTGGTGGCACTGTGTGTCCTCTTTATCCTTGTGCACAGAGTATACAAACGACATTCAATGCTTTCCTGTCTCTGATCGGAACTAAGAAGGAAACAGGGAACCACAAATCCAGCAAGACAATTCCTGCAGGACCAGCCTAGCATCTCCATGTAGATAAGAGCTGGGCTGAGGAGTACATATCTCAGAGAGCATCATGTCTCTTCATTCATAAAAATAATAACACTTGACAAGCTGTGTACATCCATCATGAGGCAAACACAAGTGAGCCTTAAAAGAAACTAGACGTGAACTTCAGAAATGAACGCACTAAAATATTCCCTATGAATGCTTAGATGTGACTGAAGTTTACACTATGCTACAAATGTAGCTGAAGAGAATGGTGCCTCGAGTCTACATTCTGCTCTGAGCCGCACACTCTCCAGAAGGCACTGATCACTCCCAAGCACAACCGTGCTTAACTTTCTTTTTACAGCCTTTGTGAAGGATGTGGTTTCCAGAAAATTATTTTTAAAACTGAAGGAAGCCAGTTAAGTCTTCTTTAAATTGCCAAGAGGAGACAAGGTTATTTCCTGACACTTGAAAACTCCATTAGCAATCCAGGAGCGGTGAGAAGCATCCACAGTGCCCCAGCTGTTACATCTGTGCACACCTATGTGCAGAAATGCACAGCAGAGCTGTCTAACAGCTATTGTTAGAGTCACAGACTGTAGAGAGTGACTGGACAGACGGTCAACGCGTGATATTTACCGACAAACTCAATTTGTGACTGGTGACCGGGGAACTTCTGGCCACTGAGTCTAACATGGGGGAGAAAGTATGGTGTTTTGGAAAGCTGCAGTTAGATCTGTCTCTCTGTCATTTGGAACGTGTCCTTGGACAACAGGTCTGGTCCTGCACCCTAGACTTAAGGGTCACACGAGTTCCTGCCTCGGGGAAGGTGGTTTACACAAAGAGAGGTTTTTTTGTTTGTTTGTTTGGTTGGTTGGTTTGTTTTTCTTTTGTTTTTCCATCTCTCTTCACTGGAGACTCGAGGGGCTTTTGCTTCTACTGAAGAGGAGGAAGTGCATGAATTCAGCACCACTTCCACAGAAACAAGGAAAGCCAGACACAAGAACTGTAAAACTTCTGGGGGTGGACAAGAGATACAAAGAGGCTCTGATGAATTCTAGAGACCCACCTTCATACAGGAGAGAGAGTGAGTAACTCCTTTCTCGGGTAAGTGTTTAGTCTGAGTACTGCCTGCTATAGACAGGAGGAAAACCAGGCAGATCATATGACCATACAGACTCTAAGAGCACAGTGCAGTAGAGCTGAGCACTACACTTCAGTTCAAGCTGCTTGATCTGATAATTTCCCCTCAATCTCCATACGCACCAAGAAAGAAGCAATGGAGGAAGGCCTGACTGGGTGAGAATTCCCACATATCCTTATATTGCTTGTACTCAACACCCTATTAGAGGCAAGTCTGTCTTGGTGTGGCCACAGCACACCTGAAACTACAGATTAACCCATGCTCAGATCAAAGGCTAAGCATTTATTTATTTGTTTGTTTTTTCATTTTTAGGCAGTTCATGGTATGTAGTTTAGGTCAGCCTCACACTAAAAGTTACCTATCCTATCTCAGCCCGAGGGCTGTGATTATAGGTGCATACCACCATGCCTGGAGAGCCATCTTTTCTCTTAAAGCTGCATCAGCAGCATAGGTTAGGAATACAGCTGCCACAGATGAAGCCTGTCTGGCAAGAGCTTCAGCTCAGCAGCACCTCAGCTTGGTCCAGGCATAGCAGAGCATGATGCTGTCAGAGGCAAATACACTGAGCAGTTTATACACCTGAACCCACACTGCTTCATGTACAAGACATGCAAAAGGCAGGAAAGAAGAGAGAATAGTTAAGAGAAAACGTCACGGATACAAGCATGCCAACAGACCTTAGTCAGCTGGTAGGGTTACCAGACAGAGTTTTGGAGGTGATCAGGAGTTAAGAGGAAACTCTAAGGGGTGAATGGAACTCCAGAATGTGTAGAAGCAGTTTCTGAGGTTAATTGAGTATGGGACAAACATAAGATGCTTGAGTAGGAAGGAAGAATCTTAACTATAGGTTACCCAAATGATTCCAACTAGGTGAGCCAAGTTAACAAAAACACACAGCACAGCATCGATACTGTCAGATTGTTAGACGAGGCTGCCATTGCACATCACTACATGGCTCTTCCAAAACAGAGGTTAGAGAAAATGAACTTCCCAACTTGCATTTTAAAAATCAAATAAAGATAAAGAAGTTGAACTAATAAGAGGAAGGTAAATTTATAGAAACTATAACTAGTTGTAGTCAAGTTTCTCAAAACTAAAGAGAAATAAAGATATCTAGAGGGAAAACATACACACACCCACACCCACACCCACATACTGACACACACACTGACACACACACAGACACACACACACTCACACACACACACACACACACACACACACACACACACACACACACACACGTGCGCGCACTCGAACATCCTGGAGGCCACCCAGAAGGATGAAGGTTAAAGTTTTATCATAAAAAAATGAAGAAAATAGAATAACATTCCAAAGTGCTGAAACAGGAAAAAAACAAAACAATAACAACAACACCCCCCAAACACCCTAGTAATCTTCATCTGGTAAAAATGTCCTTCAATGTAAAGTGAGGCATTTGTGTGCGTGTGCACGTGTGCATGTATGCACGGAACAAGATGTTGACTTCAGTGTCTTTCTCAGTTGTTCTTCATCTGACTTTTGACACGGGGGTGGGGGGTAGGGAATGACCCTGGCGCTTGCAAGGTGGCTAGACTGGCTGGCCGGTCAGCAGATCCTTGGAACCTCCTGTCTTCACCTCTCCAGCAACAAGATTACAGAGAGCTAGCATAATGCCCATTTCTACTGGGACCTGATCTCAGGTCCTGTGCTCACACAGTAAGCACTTCACTAACTCCTGAGCAGGATTTTCTTTCGTCCCTCCTTCCCTGTCTCCTTTCTTCCTGGCCTCCCTCTCTCCCTTCTTTAGAGACAGAGTTTCACTGTATAACCTAGCTAGCCTGGGACTCACTGTGTAGACCAGTTTGGCCTTGAATTTAGAGATTTGCCTACTTCTGCCCTTCTCAAAGAAACCAAATTTTCTGACAACTGAATAAGGTAGAAAATTGTCCCCAGAAGCAAGTTATGGAAATTGTTATAGAAAGTTCTTTAGGCTGAACAAAAGTGACACCAGATGGAGACCAGGATGTGCAGAAAAGAATGATGAGTGCCAGCGGTGGGAAATCCATGTATAAATAGAAAATATTTTTCCTATTATGTTCCTCCAAAACAATGGACTGTTGAAAATAAAATAGCAGCATAAAAGCATATGCAGAAGCAACACATACAGCCCCAAGTACATAAGATAAGATAGAGAGGCAGCAAGAGAGGCAACGAGAGGCACTCGGGTTCTGAACCTGAAGATGACAAGTATCAAGAAGAGTTGCATTTGTATTGATCTTGCACATGTCCCGCCCCTTTCTAGTCCTCTTCCCTAAATGATGCAATGTGACAACCACCCACACAGCAGTCATGCCATAAGCCAGACAGAGATGACCCGAAGTAGAGGGAGAGCGTGCGCAGGGCATCCGTAAGCACTGAACCGTATTCTATACCCCACAAGAGCACCCCACAGAGGCTGGGTATCCGTGAGGGGTCCTGGAGAACAGAGGGAGGGCTGTACTGCCCATGAGCTCTTTGGTTATGTATTAAATCTAATTTAGGGATGGAAATTGTGATTCTTGTGTTTCTTAGTCTAAGAACTAAAAAGACATATGGGATGATATAAATTGATTAAGTTAAATAAAATATTCAGTTCCTCAGTGGCATTACTCATGCTTCAAGAGCTCAAAGGCTACAAGTGCACAGTGACCACTGTGGTACTCGATGGTTACGGCATGGATACGCCTTCTCCAGACTGACCTACCTCTGCCTGTTGGCTTTAACACACATTCCAAAAGAAGTATTTCTCTTGGTTTAACTGTAGGGAAACACTTCTCTGAGAATAGTTTCCTGTGAAGTAAAACGAGGTCAGACTGCATGATCTGACTCTAAAATATTAGGATAGATTCAGGGCCTATTTCTTGGTACAGCACATAAGCAACAGAACAAGCGTCAAGTCAGGGCCGTGGATATAGGATGCACAACTAGAGAAACGGCAAACCTGTATGTGTGTGTGCGTGTGTGTCTGTGTGTGTGTGTGTGTGTGTGTGTGTGTGTGTATGAGAGAGAGAGCGCGCACCTGTGCATGTGCGTGTGTGTACTCACACACAGATTTTAAGGTGATTATGTTTGACCATTCCCTCTGCAGCAGCTGAGAATGCATTCCACTTTGCTTTAGGACAATCACGTCTATCATTAAGCAATTAAAAAATTCATTAGTGTTACTTTTATCAAAGTCATAGTAGCAGAGCCTCCCCTTAGTTGCTGGTTTCCTGCAGATAATTACCAGATACTATTCCCAGGGCCCAGCGACTTCAGTCAGTGGAGCTGTCCTCCCAATGACTGTGCACTGGAATGAGCAGGTACTATGTAAATTGAGGTTGTTAAACAAAAGCAACGAAGTTAATTACAGCTCCATTCAAAAATCAGAGTGAATGGGCTCTATTCTGTGAACCAAGACCAGGACAGCGGGAAGGACACTCCTTCTTCTTGCAATTCAATAAAGAACATAAAAGGCAGGAGATGAGGACAAAAAACCTGAATGGGAAGCTGTCAAAACATTCCAAAGGCTGCATGTGGAATTCACCTAACATGTGTTTACTTAGCGTGTTCAGTGTCATCCAGCTTTCCAGGGTGAATGAATTACTCATTCTAAAAACAAAAAAGAAAAAAGAAAAACCACCCAACAAACCCCAATAGAACAAAAAAAGAAAAAAATTCTAAAGTGTTGCAAAAGTACCTGACAATTGACTGCAAAGTAATTAGAAGGCCCTTTTAGAGATCATTGTGGGCTGAGTCAATCACTTCCTGTGCTCCGGTGACCCCTGAACACATTTCTGCAGCTGTTTATGCCCGACTCTAACCAAGGAAGGTGCTGCCAGGCTACTCACGTTTTCTTTTTAAATCAATACCATTTTAAGTATTTTTCAACTGCTTGGTGGCAACAAGAGCGAATTGACAACACATCCCTTTCTTTCGTGTACACGTGCGTGTGTGTGCTTGTGTGTGAGTCTGTGTGTATGAATGAATATGCACATCCCACAGCAAGTCTGTAGAGGTCAGAGGACAACCTTGGGCATCAGCTCTCACCTTCCATTTTGCTTAATACAGGGTCTCCTCTTTGCTACTGTGCACCTCAAACTAGCTAGCCATGAGCTGGAGGGGTTTCCTGTCTTGCTTCCCATCTCAACTCTAGGTAATGCCGGGGCTAGTGATGTACAAGGCCATTCCCGGCTTTATGTGGGCCCTGGAGATCCGAACTCAAGTCCACATTTCAGTGCGTTGCCCACTGAGCTATCTCCCCCAGGCCCTCAACTAAATTTTTAATGGTAGAATTTATAGGAGGAAAAAAAAAAAAAGACTTTCAGCTTCTTTGGAAAGCTGAACTATCAGGCAACACCGAGTCCCCTTGTTACTCACAGACCGAGCGAAGACTCACCGTGGCGCCAGACAGAGGAGCCTGGCCAGGTCCAGCTTGCACCTCCCCTGTCCACTTCCTTCTCCTGTGCTCCCTGCTTAGCTAAGGATCTGGAGACGGTGTCATCTCCCACTGCTCCTGAAAGCTCCTCAGAGACAGTGCCCTGTCTTACTTATCGAGGTGTGTTGGCACCACTGAAGGCAGGCCAAGGCATGCAGGAAATTTGTGAGTTTGGAATATATCCAAGTTGTCTTCTATACACTTATAACAGAATCACAAATATTTTAGAAAACACTTGGTTTTTTTAATTGCACAAATGAACACAGGAGATGCAGAAGGGTGTGTGGGGGGTGAGCGTCACCCAGATCACAGTGTTAATTACTGACAGGGTTGCAAACACATCCTAAGTCTCAAGACTGCTGGGTCAGTAAGCTTTGCAGTTAAACATAAAGGGAAGCACTAGAAGTCCTCTATTCAAAATATATTATAGTCTAACACATACAATAAAAGCACTAAGTATCCAAGACAAGCCTGTGCAACAACTTTGGCAACTGAGGTCTGGGGTCAGCCACATTCTCTAGGACGCCATCATTCCCATGATTAAAGCATGCTACTGATAAATACTAACTTTCTGTTTCCTGCAAATTGTACATCAAGCAGAACACCCTGCAAGGACTAAGATTCCGACCTTAACTTTTTGAGGTGAATATTATTTTTGTTCTTTTAAGAAACAAGGAATGGATTCTCATACAGGCAAAAATAACTACAGTAGAGCCCCCCGATTGACCCTTCTGCCCTCCTGTTCATCATGGCAGGTGAAGAAGCAGTGGGGTCGAGGGGAGATGGCTCAGTGAGGAAGGCACTAGCTCTGCAAACATGAGGATGTGCTGAGATGTCCAACACCAGTGTCAGAAGCTGGGTGTGACAGCACACAGCTCTGACCCCAGCACTAGGACGCCAGAACCTTGCTGCTAGCCAGCAGAGTTATACAATGATGAGCTCCAGGTTCCTTGAGGAACCCTGTTTCAGAACACAGGACAATTGGGGAAGTAACTGAAGAAGGTAGCAGGCATGGACCACCCACATACGTGCGTGCGTGTGTGCTTGTGTGCACACGCACATGTAAGCATCTGAGTATTTGCTGTCAGGTCTTCTAGCTACAGGCCTACAAGTAGACTGCGGGATTATGTGGCAATTCAGTGTTTAATGTTTCGAGGTTTGCAAAATTGCTTGCACAACAGCTATATCACTTTATAATGTGACCAGCAACACGCGGGAGCTCCAGTTCCTCTTTGGGTCTTGGCACAGATGTGATTACACTCCAGCTGTGAGAGAGGGGCCGGGGGGCGGGGGACTTCACTGTAGTTCTGACATGGGTCTTCCTGATGGTTGTAGTCAAGAATCTTCTGATGTGATTACTGGCCATTTGTAGGTCTATTGGTCCATTTAAGGCACTGGCTTGTCTTCTTACTCTTGAACAGTAAGAGTTACCTATATATAGACTAGAAACTAGACCCTTATCAAATGTGTTTCATGTGAACACTTTTTCTCCTTCTGTTGTCTTTCCACCCTTTAAATTGGACGCAGTCCCACTTTTCTCCTTTCCTGTTTGTTGTCTGTACTGTGGGTGTCATAGCCAAGGGCTCACTGCCACCATTGGGACTTCAAGATCTGTCTCTCTATTTTCTTCTGAGAGTTTTATAGTTTAGTTCTTTTTGATCCCCGATTTTTTTTTAAATGTTTTTATTTTATGTGCATTGGTGTTTTGTCTGCATGTATGTGTGAAGGTATCAGATCTTGGAGTTGCAGACAGTTGTAAGCTGCCATGTGAGTGCTGGGATTTGAACCTGGGTTCTCTGGAAAAGCAGCCAGTGCTCTTAACTGCTGAGCCATCTCTCATAGTTTAGTTCTTATACCATATGTTTTGACCCATGTTGACTTCACATAGTATGAGGTAAGGGGGTTACAGGTATATTTTTGATTATACAAAACATTTATTACGCAACTGGAAGTTACTTTTATATAATATATATTATATATCTAGACACAGGTATACATGCATGTATCCATATCTATCATGCAAAACAATAGTTTTTAAATATAGTTTTTAGTTTCTACTCCAACTGGACAAATGTTTAAATAGATTTAGAAGTTAAAACAGACACAGAAAGCAATCACTTATTCAGACTGAAGCAAGAGGAAGAAACATGTGTAGACTAAAGAAATGGGAAAAGTTATCAAGCCTGAAGAAATAGACAACGATACAGCATGAGCTCCAGCATTAAGAAACACAAAGCATCGACCTACGGGATGATAAACACTGAAGGCACCAGCCAGGACATCATGTCAGACGAGAGAAGAGAAAACTACAGAAGTGAGAAGACTGGAATTAAATGTGGCTTACAAATCAGACAAATGAGCTGTGCTTGAAAACACACACTAAGGGATGGATCAGTCCCTTTAACTTCCCACCACTGTATCATCCCTTCTGAGAACAAGGTCGGCATTTGACTCCAAATGCCTGGCAGACCGACCGATCTCAGTGTCCTGGGACAAAGTCCTTCAAATGCTGCAGACCACTGTCCCTGGGGACAGAACCCCTGCTCTTCTGGATCTGTGGTACCTGGGACTTTTTCTCAGTTGACAACGGGAACTTGACGATTGCTAATTTTGTCAACCCTTCACTTCTTAGCTTCCAAGGAGTATCTTCATCTTGGATTTTCTGCATCTACTTGCTTCAAAAGTCTGACAAGGCTGAAGTTTGACGGTCACAGGAAAGGGCCTCCCTCATCTGGCACTTCAAAGTTGTGAGGATCTTTCACTAAGGTGACTAAATCAGGCACCCCAAACTTTTCATAAGCCGTGGTAAACTCTTTGCTGTGGCCTACTGGCCTCAATTTCTCAACAATCTCTAGCTCATCACATGTAGCTCTAATCCTGACATCGTTTTGAGTCTCTGGTACTGGTAAGATTTACTCAAGAGACAAGAAACAGGCTGGGTCAAGGCTCAGTCAGTAAAGTACCTGCTATGCAAGCAAGAGGAGTGGAGTTTAAATCCCTAGCACGCATATAAGAGCAGGTGTGCAGTCTTGGTCTGCAACCCCAGTATGGATGCATGTCCAGGTGGTCTGTGGAGACAAGGAGGTCCCTAGAGCTCACTTCCCAGAGTGGCTACTCTGTCCAGTCAGTGAGCTCTGGGTTCAGTCTCAACAGAGTGGAGAGAAACTGAGGAAGTCAACCACATTTGATTGCTCACCCTTAGCCTCCACAGCATACCTGTGCACACACGTGTGTTTGTGCATGCAAACACTCCATACACCTCACAAACCTCCCCCTACACACTCATATTGAAAAATAAATAAAAAGCAACTAGGAAACAAGAAGTGTTTTCATATTGTTTTATTGAAGTTAATTTTAAGAATGAGACAATTCTTAGGTTGTCTCACCCAGAGCTACCACCACATCGCCCTTTCCTAATTAAAAACAGCCTTTGCTGACGTGGGAATAATTCTGTTTGTATTATTGGACAATGTGAGCTACAGAATCCAACACACATTCTTTTTTTGGCCTGAGTCCTTGGAAATCTGGATGAGGAGTTTAGCCCTTGGCTGTCCAGTGTCCTTCCTCACACAGCTAGCCAAAGCCACACTAACTCCCTTGTAGTTCATTCTTTGCTTCTAGCTTCTGGCCTGGGCTAGTATGTATGTATGTATGTATGTATGTATGTATGTATGTATGTATGTATTTCTGTTCTGGACGTACTCTTTGGACTTGTATTACAGGACACTTCGAACCTCAAGATTACATATCATGCATAGATCCAACCAAAAAAAAAAAAAATCAAAGTGACCAGACAGCAAAAAAACACATTCTGGGTTTCATACCCTCAATTCCTAATTTGGTAGGTTTGGAGGGAGGCTCAAGAAGTTGTATTTCTACTAAATGCACGCTCATTTGCTCATTGCTGCTCCCTGGGGTATGCTCTAAAAAGTACTGTTCTGCTGTAAGCATCGACAAGCTAAGGCTATTAACGTCTGACAGGTACGCTACATAAATGAAGTTTCACACACACACACACACACACACACACACACA